>JAQQZZ010098644.1:0-16708 GCA_030265115.1 Mopalia vespertina | reverse complement strand
CACTATGTTATACTGTCATCAACATTTGTTAACAATATGTCATTCATAAGCCTGTCTTAAAGGGATAGAACAAGCCTCGTGGGGTTTTATGCCCGCCATTCTATCTATTGTTTGTATTTTAATCTTTCTGAATAAAATTTAAATTCAAATAAGTGCAAATCCACTGATTTCGCTCAAGTCACTGCTAACGTTATTGGATAAAGGTATTCTTGTTTTCATAAATTGTCTTTGCTGTATGTACAAAGTAGAAATAAATCGTTTGATATCAGGTTTCCTTGCAGTGTAAAAGGTCGATTAGTCAGCCAAGGTAGATATACACCAATTGTGAACATGATAATAGGGTTGGTAAGAAACTCGGTGTCTGTTTAGTTCACCAGAGGCTTAAACCAAATATTGACTATCTGTCAGTGTTGGCCGTCCCTGGTCACTCTTACTGATAATGAAACGCTCGTCAGTATGGGCGATTAAACAGGGACCCGAGTGGCTCCTTCGTTAACATTGTCGATGTTCACTTCTCTGCGTAACATTTCATCCTACCTTACAAGCCAAAGTAAGGAAATGGGTATCCGTCAATGTCTACGCCACGGATAAGCATTTCACTTTTGCCCGTTGATCACCATGCCCAATTCATTTCCACTGAGTTGGCATTTCGTATCATGCACCTCCCACTGTTTATTCTTCTAGTAGTATTATCCTCACATTGTGATTGTATTTTAACCGACACCATTTGTGATTGTACTTCTAGCCAAGAACCTGGGATTGTGATATTTTGTCGTCCAGTTCGGAGCCTCATGATCTGATTTTTCTTCAAATCTTGAACCTTGTATTGGTAATTTTCTTTCAGTTCATACAATGATAAATTTCTCAGTGTGATTGGTCGTCGAGGATAATTATTGTTATTCCTGTTATAAACCTCACATTGTTATTGTTCTTTAAACTAGAAACAATGTTATTATCCTTCCTGTTATGAACTTCACATTGTTATTGTTTTTCCTGTTTTGAACTACACATTGTGGTTGTTCTTCATTTAGGAACCTCACATTGTGATTGTTCTTACTGTTATGAACCTCACATTGTTGTTGTTTTTCCTGTTATGAACTTCACATTGTGGTTGTTCTTCCTGTTATGAACTTCACATTGTGATTGTTCTTCCTGTTATGAACATCAAGTGCTGATTGTTCTTCCTGTTATGAACCTCAAATTGTGATTGTTCTTCCTGTTATGAACCTCAAATTGTGATTGTTCTTCCTGTTATGAACCTCAAGTTGTGATGTTCTTCCTGTTATGAACCTCAAATTGTGATTGTTCATCCTGTTATGAACGTCACGTTGTTATTGTTCTTCCTGTTATGAACTTCACATTGGTATTGTTCTTCCTGTTATAAACTTTACATTGTGATTGCTCTTCCTTTTATCAACGTCTCATTGTGATTGTTCTTCCTGTTAAGAACCACGTAATGTGATTGTTCTTCCTGTTAAAAACCTCACATTGTGATTGCCCTTCCTGTTATGAACCTCACATTGTAATTGTTGTTCGTGTTATGGACCTCACATTGTAATTGTTGTTCGTGTTATGGACCTCACATTGTACTTGTTGTTCGTGCAATGGACCTCACATTGTAATTATTGTTCGTGTTATGGACCTCACATTGTAATTGTTGTTTGTGTTATGAACTTCAAATTGTGATTGTTCTTTCTGTTAAGAACCACGCATTGTGATTGTACTTTCTGTTAAGAACTTCACATTGTGATTGTTCTTCCTGTTATGAACCTCCCATTGTGATTGTTCTTCCTGTTATGAACCACCCATTGTGATTGTTCTTCCTTCAACAAACCTCTTATGGGTATTACTCTTCACGTTATGAACCTCTCTTTGTTACTGTACTTCCTGTTATGAACCTCTCTTTGTTGGTGTTATTCATGATACCAACCTTTCATTCTTTCTGTTCTTCATGTTATGAACCATACTTTTTTTATTGTCTCGTTCTGTTATTGTTTTTCCTGTTACGAACCTCGTACTGTTATTGCCCTTCTTGTTATGTATCTTTAACTGTTACACTGTTCTTATTGTATTGGTCCACTGTTGATATTTGCAAAGAAAAGCTCACTTCTAGATTGTGTAACGTGCTGTTAAGGCACAACACCACTGTTTGTTACTCGATCATCTTGAGTTCTTGATCTTTGTCATCAGTCCTTCTTTTGGAAATTCTTCATAAAATCATTTTATTACGTAAAACTACCGCCAGTTTATAAAGTGATGAAACGGTTTCTGTTTGGCTTAACAAATCTTATTAGAAAGCAGGAACGGTATAGAAAAAGAAATGTTTTCCACCGTGAACCAAGTCATTTTGATTATTATTATTATTTAACATAGATCCCAAATTGTTCTGACCTATAAACATCCTTCTGTGTTTCTATGTGGTTAATGTTGACTAATTTATAAACCACCTTGTTCTGACAAATTTAGCTGTACCCATTTCAGGTGTTAATGAGTGTCCAATGATTCCTACTGTGCCACTCGTCTTAAATACAAATAAGAGTTCGCTGTATCCCGTAAAATGTAAGCCGATTAGTCATAGCAATACATGGTTGGCTGACAGAATACAAATCACAGAGTAATTATTTTCCACAGCAATTTTGCAATATTAGCCCCTGGTTTTCGTGTTTTACTTCACTTTGTGGATAGATGATTTATGACATATTTTAATATTCAGAGTGAGTGCCGTCACGTCAAATTGAGCTTCATCTCAAAGGGAACTGTGAGTTTGGACGATTTTTTGCCTATGCACTTTCTGATAATCATTATAATATTATTCATTTTGAGAGTAAAATAAACGAACAGGAGTATGTTCCAGGTGATAAGCACGCTTAAGCACCATCAATCATTCGGTTACTTATGGTAACAATTTTGATATCAGAAAATATTTTGGTTTTACAGATGAACTAGAAGGACATTTTAATAAAGGATAAAACTAGGTCGTTGTGTTCAGTGATTTCTCAATGTCAAATTGTTTTTCTGCTTTGTGGTAAACACGTCACATGGCATAAAACAGAAACATGACTCGGCATGATTGTTGTCTATGACGAGTAACAATAGTTGTGATGCACGCTGGAGCATGGAGCATAACATTTGTTTTGCTACCTGGCAAAAGTTATCTCCCCTTCGTTGACGCGAGTGTTCCCTTTTACAGCAGATGCCGTTCCAGTGGCGTGCAAATGACCCCTTGGTATAGTTGATTGATTGACTGATTGTGGTAAACGCCGTACTTAAGGTTGCGTCACTCACACGACGGCGTGCAAGACCAATAGGCGGATGACACCAGCCTGAAGGAAACTGGCAACAAACAAAGGCAGAACAGGGCAATCACTGAAAGTAATTCAAAGACTTCACAAAGAGATCGGCTTCATGTTGCCCCTTAGCAACAGGGTAACAATAAGCTCACTTATAAATCTATCCCGCCAAAGTTTATTACTAATAATTATTATTATCCAGAACACTCCGACGAGTACATTTATAACAAAACAAATCTTTCATGTTGGAGAAAGGGTCTTCATGACTGTCAGCTTTCCAGAATTGATGCTTCGGGTTCAGCTGATTGAACATCATGATGCACCATTTTCAAACAGGCAGTATTTTAATACTATTTAGCTAAGTGTTTGAATAATGATCGTCCGGATGTATTGCTTACAGGATCGAGTCACATTGTCGACTTCAGGTATATGAGCGAGTCACACGAGTTATCCCTGGCTGGTGGATTTACGTGGTTTACTCCCGGTTTCCATTGTATTTAAGTGACGAGGACAATCTGTCGTTATATAAGTGAAATAACGATGTGTGTGACGTAAAACCCAAAATCAAACAAACTGGATTTGTATTGGTTACTTTTTAACTTTGGCTTTAATCTGTTTGATATTTTTAGTCAAATTTGTGATATTTAAGGAAGCCACATCCTAAGAAAATATGGCAACACACAAAATCTAGGATGTTTATGAAAACACTCGAGATGCTGACTTTGCGAGTGACGCACGGTCTCCAGGTCAAATATAAGCTTCAGATAACAGACACAATGGAACAGCAAATTTGTCATAATTTCTTTTTGATTTTATTGTATAAATATAACATTAATACTATAAGATTAATAAGTATAAAGTTTGTCTGTTTGGAGTTTAATGTCGTACTTTAGGATATTTCACTTATATGATGAGGGATTATCCATTCCACACTGTTCGTTACTTAAATACGGTGGAAAACCGGGATGAAACCTCGTAAAACCACTCTCGCGACTGCCGGAGGTACATATTTCAAACCTGTGGATGATACATCGAAGTAGGAATAGTAGGCATCCACTAAACGGCGGGCCCCAGACAGTTAGTAATTGCGGACCTTAATTTCGTAAGTTAAGTGTTAAATATGGCTTTCAGTCAGGCCATATTGTACACAACCATTAATAACGGAGATAGCAGATCAAGCGTAATTTATATCAATTTCTTTAAAACCTAACCTAAAGAAGAAATGTCATTTGTCTGCACTAATTGTGCTCTGGCAGTCTGTTTTATGTCGAATAAGTGCCCACATGGTTGCACAGCAATATAATTGACGTTTGTGCTAATTCAGCGTGATCAATCTATAATGAATACAAATAACAAATGCCTCGCTGGGCTGTAATAACATATGATATGCTTACAGACATACTGACCAAAAACAGATTTCATATCAACTATAAAGCATAAATATACGATTCTGCGTTTGGCAATTTTATGATTTATTTTAATATTCACAACGAGTACTCTCACGGATAGGGTCCCTTCAGTTGATATTAAAACACATACATCTTACAGGCCCTTGCTTCACAATACGTTTTTAACAATCAATATTTTATTTATTTTATTTGTTTTTGCGATTACCTCAGAAAAAATCCTAAATAAGTAACATCTAACCAGGGAGAAGCAGTAAGAATTGGTATACCTTGGCATATCCCTCACATTTTTTGTCTCTATAACATATATTTAAGCAGCCAATTTGTATGCGCATTTTACAACCTTGTATTTAGTAGATAAAATGACACACCGATGAAATATAATTTTTCTATTATCTAATATCTTTTTATCCTAAAAATATAAATTATTTATGTAACGCCAGCTTCAGAACACAATCAACAGTACAATATAGTTTATATACATACATGTATACTTATTGCAAAATGGATTAAGTGCTTTGTGCGAATAATTTCTTTTGCTGCTCTCCTTTGGAAATAAATTCACAGGCATAATATTTAATATTACCGTTGCACTCAGCCTTTTTGCTAAAGTATGGCCGCTTTGCACCACCGAGAGATGCTAAAATTCTGTGAAAAGGGGTAAAAGAAAAGAAAACAATATAAGGAATAAACGTGAACTTTAACACGGTTCCGGTGATTTTTATGAGGTTCCCTTGGTGTTTCGTCGTATTTGTTTTTTTTAGCAAGAAACAGTGCACAATCCGCCATCATATAATTGAAATACCCTTGAATACGAGTTTAAACCCCAATCAATCAATTAAACAAACAAATAAATAAATAAACGTTCACTGATGTACAAATTGTACAACCAAACCGTGCATCACCTTACAGACAATTTAGCCAGAAGGCTAACGCGCTAGCTGCAGGACCAGGGCGAGACAACCAGTCGATGTTATGCGAAGGTCACTTATTGAACACAGTACGGACTCATCATGCATACAACATACCCTCCAAGGTTGTCCTTATCTCCAATAATAACCCTAACTCAATTATATCCCAATATGTGATGTCGCCTGTAAGTCCAGTCAGATTATATCTGGTTCTGTTTAATGTATCTTTAATGAGTTCAGAGAGAGATCGGAGACAGAGCTGCTGTAGAGCGGAAGAATATTATCTGAGGAGCATATTCATTTCTATATCCCTTAAAAGGACGAGAGTTTAACTAGACTAGTTGATAATTTTAACATCCTCGCAAAAAAAGTTTTCAACGAAATGAGATCTTCCTTCCGTTTCCGTTTTCTCCCAGATGGCGACCAAGATGAGACTGTGAAAATCGATGTATATAATTATTCAAAGTTGATTGATTGGGGTTTATAGCAGTACTTACGGTTATTTCAAGCACACGACGGCGTGCCAGTCTAATGGCTGAAGACACCAAGACGCCGCTGGCAATAAGACAAGACCAAACCGGACAACCACTGGACTTTATACAAAGACACCACAATCAGATACGCTTCCTGATCTCTCTGAGCTCTGAGAGCACCAGGGCGACAAGAAGCTCCCTCCAACCACCCGCTCGGCGCTAAAGCGGCACGCGAAGATCACAATGCCTCGGGGAAGCAGCTTGTTACACAATGCACACAGACAGATCCTAAAATTGTTGGATTGGGGTTTAACGCCGTACTTAAAGTTATTTCACTCACATGGCGGCGTACCAGTCGAATGGGCGAAATAAATCACCCTCGACACCACTGGCAACAAACAAAGACAAGACAGGGAAAATACGGGACAACAAAGTGACGCAATACAGACACCACAAACAGATCTGTTTCCTGTTCCCCTTTAGCTATGAGAGCACCAAGGCAACAGAAAGCTCCCTCCAACCACCCGCGATTCTAAAATAAAGTGAACATGTCACTGGCGATATACCTTGTAAGTTAGTTACTGCTTTCTCCAACTAAAGTTCATTGCATGGTAAATACTATTGGGGCAGCGACATGTTCACACTGGTATAAGGATAAAGTACAATGAGGTTGATTCAACTGTCTGGGGATTCAGAGTTGTCATACAATATTCGTTTGGTAGAGAAGGTTGTCGGTTGTCGATTCCTCTGTAGTATATTTTCCAGGTGTACAAACAACTATTGTAATCCAATTGGAATCTGCCCTTGACTAAAAAAATCATAGAGGATCCTATAGGATTTTGTACTATATCCTTTACGATTTTTCTATGGAATCCTGTACGATCTTATAGGGTCATATAGCATTTTCTATGGAAGCCTATAGGCTTTTATAATTATCCTATAGGATATTCAAAATCCTATAAGATTTTTCTGTAAGGGGCAAGGCAGCAATTTTAGTTTCATTAAATATAATCGACTCAATTTGTAAAGGCGCCTGTAGGCTGACTGGTATAATAATGCCAGTGAGCTTTGAGACGATGTTACATATTCAGAAATAATCGTGTTACGGCTTTTACTAGAGTTCGCCATGATCTAAAACCGATTATGGCGAGATAAGAGCAAATTTGGACTGAACTTCAAAACGTGCTCGAAATACTTCTTTGACGATCATACTATCTGCCAAGGAAAACTACATAGAAACAAGTAACGGTTATTGCTAGTGGATTACTGTAAAAATGAATAATTGGCAAGATTAGAGCAAATATAATCAAATGGGGCTGTAACATGTTCCGAGATCCTGTGCGAGGACCGTTTTATGTTCTGTGTAAAGTACGCTAAACATCTATATACATTTTACTGTTACTATATTATAGTAAGTCATTAGACATGAAATACTCCCTTACATCATATAATAGACTTGCCGATATTTTTACTGAAAAGTCATCCTTTGGAATCTACTCACCAGAGTTTCAGAGAACAAAGGACAGAAATGTGAGTAGCAAGCCAAATTTTGCTTCTAAACACCCTGTTCAGCCTCGGGGACTTAAAATCTGCACTTCATTGGGCCAAGGAGCCTGCCTGTGACCTTGATGTTGTATATCATTAGTTTCATATCGAAGTTCTTGAAGGACAACAGTTGTCGTGAGTAATTGTTAATGTTAGTCTGATCGTCAAAATATCAGTAAAGATCACCAATTCAGATTATATTACTATAATTATTCCTTTTTGGTCTTTATGGTTAGCCATTGTCGATACACGAATGCTTTCTTGAACAGTTTATCGGATACAAATTATCCTGAAGCTTAAAAAATGTCTTTTAAACTGGCTGCTCTTCGTCATTTAATAAAGAGAGAACGGGTGGTTAATATAACATTCCTGTTCCTTGATGCTCTCTGAGCTCAGTCAGTTATGTGAACTGTACATGTCTTACATTTTGAAGTTTGCTAGCGGACGCTTGGATAAGAACTTCCTGTTGCCCTTGTGGTCTCAGGGCTAAGGGGCAATGCACCCGATTTGTTTTTGATGTTTTTGCATTATTGGCTGTATTTGTCCTGTCTAGTCTTTGTTTGTTGCCAGTGACGTCAAGGATGATTTCCTTCATCCATTGGGCTGGCGCGCCATCCTATGAGTGAAATAACCTTAAATATGACGTACGTTTATCCTGGGATTATTATAGAGGGATAAGAAGCTTCTATTCGAATCAGCGATCTGTGAATGTGTTACTTGGCTAGCAGGTTATGCATCAAATCGCTTACTTTTAAGGCTATTTTTATTGTAGGAAAGCACATCATTTGTTGCTGTTTCATAACGAAGTCACGTTCAAATAATGTCTATTCGAAAATAACCCATTTCCAACAAGGGTTCATAGCCTTTACGTTCACAAAACCGGTTACTTTCTCAACACAGAGCAAACAGCGGAGCCACCATTTTGGCTGTATCTCTGTTATCATAAACAGATTCGTAGGCTTAAATTCAGTTCAACAACCCTTTTTGAGCGACCTTTCATTCGCATTTCTGAGTTGCTTTACTGTATAGTCTCAGTTATTCGATAGAAATGGCACAACGTGCGGCTGCAGTAGGAACATGCTAACCGAGTAACACATTCATGGACCGCTGATTCGAAGGGAAGCGCTGTTTCTTATCCCTCTATACTAATCCCAGGTATATCAGACAAACAAACACTGAAGTTCGGTTCCAGTGATGTCGTGGGGCTAATTAATTGAGCTGGTATTATGTACTGCTACTGAACAGAAGGATGTAAAACCAGCCAGCTTAGTTGGCTATTTGTGTAAAAGAAACAATCTGATCAGGCTGTCGAAGAATCACAATTATTTGTGTCGTCGGCCGGAGGAATCCCTGTTATTAGCACATTTGCTGACGTAGCGACATAAGCATTTGAATACGCATTCTTTCACAAATAGTCCGAAACCTGGACCACCTACTTGTTAAACATGTATTCTTTACAAAAACAACTGCATAGCTCGTTAGGGTTATATAGGGACCAAGCCATACGAGAAGTAAAGAAATCAATTGTGTATTCAGCTCTAATCGTATTGCGGCACAGTCCAAATATTGGACATTCGTGACAACCGTGGCTGTACCGATGGTACCTTTGTCATTGTAACGATGAAGCGGGTCCCCGAGATTCTTGTTCGTTAAGGTGAATGTCATGTTCATCTTCTTACATACATAACACATCAATGCGTAAACTGTGTTGAAGCCTAGAATCGTTATCCAGTCTTGATTTCGTGGTCATCCTGTACGAACATAATCACCACTGAACACCGGCTGGCCCTGCAGGCCTCGGTTGATCGTTTGAGACGAGAAAGAGACAGTCTGTTGGCCGTGGGTTCTTCCGTGTCAGAGCAGAATGAGGTGCTGGCAATTTGGCTGGCAAAATGGTGACACAGTCATTTTGCCCTAACACTTCACTTTGGCTCAATATTGTCCTAGACAGGTGGTCAGATTGGCCCGATATGCTCAATCGGCTTTTTGCCGACCTGTGCCGACCCAAGATTAATTCCTTCGAAATTAATAAAACCATAATTGAAAGAAATAACGATATTTATCGAAAAAGGTTAACCCATCATACCTTAGGATCATTGCAGAAGGTGGTTGCCTTTGGGCCAATTAAGTGGGAAGCCACACATATATTTTGGAAGTTTCCTATTTAAGTAGACCAATCATGGAACCCTCATACCTACCTCTTCTGGATACCGCTAAGGAGGAATCGCATTACGCCCTGTAATGGCCCCCCACCCACTACAAAACATTGGAGAAGGAAAAACGAAATGGATTTAAACGAAAAGTAAAGTCATAATAAAAAGTCGTAGCTAAAATATTGCCTTTCGCGTTGAACAAAACACTTATAACTACCGCAGGGACCTTAACCCTCTGATCTATCAGAGAAAGAGATCTGCGCTGAGCTCGGCATAACTAACGTTAAGCGCTTTACAACTAGAAAGGATGGCAGCCTAATAAAACTAAATTCTACTTGATTAGCTTTTATTCAACTACAGTTCCAGACCACATCTACATTGTTCCTTACAGGATGAGGGTAGATACCTTCTTCCCTAAGCCAACAAGATGCTTCAAGTGTCAGAAGTTCGGACAAGGAAAATCCAATGAAGAGGTGGTTTGGTTTGCTTTAAACACGACATAGTTTTAAAAACGATATTTACAGTTTTCAGATTCAAAATGAAATATTTGATATTTTGACATATTTTATCAAAAAATAACAAACACAAAACAAAACAAAACACAAAAAGGAAACACTAATGCATGTCGTTTAAGTTTGATTTATTTCTATTTTTGATGTTTACTGCCAGGGTGCAGTCTGATTGAAATTTATCTTTAAACAAAGATTCTTGGATAAAAGAGTTAAACTATATGTTCACGCCACAGCGTAGCTGAAATACCGCTGAATGTGGCGTAAAACACAAATTTATCAACCAATCTAACACTTGATAACATAAAACAATGATTGCAATCATCGCTGGTACTGGTGTAAAAAGTAATCTAAAGTTAGGCAAATCCTTTAGACAATTTGAGAGAAATTGTATTTTTATCCTGGAAGCTATCTAAATCTTAATGATTAATGTCATCAGTATCACGGATGGTTACAATTTTATATTCTATAATGTTCTTAATAAAACACCATACTACATATATGTCACATTCATATGCAAAGCAAATATTATTGCTGATATTGAAGCATACATATCATTTAGCTGTTTGTAGTTTTTGCTCTGATATCCAATTATCCATTAATGCCTTTGTTCTTGTAACATGAAAAATTCAAAAAAGACTCAAACTTCATCAACTATGCTATTTTGCTGTATAGTATCTCACGAATATATACAAACAGAGCTCAACGATGGGTCAGCGTGACAGGGAAATGATACATAAATATCAAGGTCCAAAGCAGTGCTTGTTTGCTTGGGGTTTAACGTCGTACTCAAGGGTATTTCACTTATATGACGACGTATTGTCCACTTCACACTGTTCCTTGCCTCATTACGGTGGCAAACCGGGAGGAGACCTCGCAAAAACTACCCCCCGTGATTGCCACATCGTGTGACACACTCATATACCTGATGGTCGACAGACGGGCTCGATCCTGTGAACGGTAAATTGGAGTAGGATTAGTAAGCGCACATGTTACCACTAAGCCACAGCCGCGGGCCCCAAAGCAGGGTAATCATTTCAAAACGATTTGAAATCAATTAAAAATAAATGGCTGAACACAATGGTAGCATTCGGACCAAAATAAATAATTAGATTGCCAAATAAGACTATTGCTGGTTTAGTTTCTTCCTTGGTTGTGAATATATTCATGTAACAGAATCGAGCTTGCTGGAGTTAAAGCAAAAACGTTGAGTGTTTACTTTACTCCTCAACATTCTTTTCATTATTGATATCTACAATACATTCGTAACCACGTCACATTTTTTACAAGTATGTAGCAAGTCAATAATTTTACAATACCATGGCGTTTGGGGACGTTTGAGCTTAACGAGTCCGTAATCACGGTAAATACTTGAGTCATCAATTTTAATTGGTCCTTCATGGTATATACTTATTTTTGTATTTCTCCCAAGACATTTCCAAAGGGTTTTTACAGTTCCATTGGTTTGCAGCTATGGAGCTAAGGTACACGTTTAAGCTCAAAGTAATATCTGACTGAGCCGATAGAGTGACGGTAAATGCTGATTAATAATTTAATAGTGGCTATAAATTGTGATATCCTACATCTAAATATCGTCATAGAGTTATGAACTTGTAATCGAGTCGAGATGAAAGCCTTAAAGTGCGGACCTGTTCATAAAATCTCACACAAGGTTTCATGGGGTAATAAAGGCGTCGTGGACTCATCTCCCAGGCAGTCTCAGGACGTACGATTCAGCAGAATGGTCATAAAATTATAGTAAGAAAAAATTTCAATGACATTCTGTTGGAGCACCAAGAGGACACAGTGGTAACACATCCGTTTATTTTGCCACTTTTTCCGACAGCGATTGGCTTCAGAACCGGAAACCGCCTGAAGGCAAGATGGCTTTATTATTTCCTAACTGTTGAATGTTGTTTGCTTTTTCATTGCCTGCAGGAGCAATGGGTGAGATTGATTGTTTGCATTGGCCTTCGACAAGTGTCAACATGTGTAAAATGCTTCTAGATCGTCTGTTTCTGGCAGCAAGGATACCTGTATCTATAGCCTTTGTATCTCTGTTTGAGATGAGACCAGACCCGAGTTCGAATCCCGATGGAGACATGCCAATTGTTCATTCTTTACAATAAATATTGATATCGTATGTTGAATAACATTTGTCGAAGTCAAAATTAAGTGGACTGCTGTAAGTATTTATGCCCAAGCCCCTCTGCACATCATGTAATCAGATCAAAAATCTGTGAACATCTCAGGAAACAATAATATGGATTTCCGTAGTGCTTTGACGAGCCGTCTGAAAGAGGACTTATTGCACTCTAATGGCTCTAATGGAACCCTTTAAGGTTCTTCAGTTATGGCTCTGGAGGAACCCATTATGTTTCTATATAGAACCCTCACAGTAACCATTTCAAGTATCTCTCCCTATCTTATTATATCAAAGAACCGTTTTTGTCCTTATGGTTCCATTTGGAGACATCCTGGTTCCATTCAGAACCATCCTCTTTTCTAATGAACACTCAAAGAACCATTGTTTCTAAGAGTGCATGGCGACCTAATATATGGCACATAAAAACGCGATTACAGTTGACACAAGAAGCTACTTTAAATATAGTTCTCCTTGAAGTGGGATCAATGAGTATGACGTGATATATTTCTTGTCGCTATTGATAATAATGCTTATTAACCACTGGATTCCACTGTGATATCTCTGACACTATGTATTATAATCATAAATGTTTTGACAAATTGACTTCCATTGTAGAACTTCCATGACCATACGTTATCATGAACGTATTCGCCATTATTGACGATGAAACGGGGACTACGAGCGTTTCTTTTCTAAACGTTTGTCATTGGTCGTCTCCTTACAAACGTCACTAAGATATCAGTATGTTTTTTCTTTGAAACCTCGAATTTCTTCTATCTTCAGGAGTCTTGGCCATCTGGTCGAAGACGTTTCTTTTGGCATTGTTCTTCTTGGGATGATGTGTGATTCGATTTATGGCAACAATAAGCATCCCATTTCTTGACTCGAAGAACGACCACAATAGGAAATTATCTCCAAACCGGACCAACATCATTCTACTGGAAGAAAGATTGCAATACAAAACGGTCTAAAAACCATTTTACTGGAACAACGATCACAATATAAAACTATCTCTAAGCAAGTCTTACACCATTCTTCTGGAACAACGATCACAATATAAACTATCTCTAAGCTGGTCTAACACCATTCTATTGGAAGGACGATCACAGTAAAAAACTGTCCCTTGAGCCGGTCTAACATCAGTCTACTGGAACAACGATCACAATATAAACTATCTCTAAGCTGGTCTAACACCATTCTATTGGACGGACGATCACAGTATAAAACTATCTCTTGAGCGGGTCTAACATCAGTCTACTGGAACAACGACCACGATATAAAACTATCTCTAAGCTGGAGAAACACCATTGTACTGGAAGAACGATAACAATATAAAACCATCTCCAAGCCGGACAAACACCATTCTACTGAACGATCACAATATAAAACTGCCTCTCAACCGGTCTAACACCTTTCTACTGGAATAGCAATGACAAAAGTAAACTGTACAACCGGTCTAACACCATTCTACTGGAATAGCAATGACAAAAGTAAACTGTACAGCCGGTCTAACACCATTCTACGGAAAGAACGATCGCAAAAGAGAAAACAGTCTCAGCCGGTCTAACACCATTCTACTGAAAAAACGATTGCAAAAGAGAAAACAGTTTCAGCCGGTCTAACACCATTCTACGGAAAGAACGATATATCAGCCAATCTAACCCCTTACTATTAAGGTTCTACTCCCAGCCGACCACTAAGCCACGGGCGTGGGACATTTGTACTTAAAGATTTGTTCTAGAGGCCTGATTCTATTCTTTATTGATGTTACTTTCGGTGACTGTACATGGGTAATGTGTTTTATTTGTCACAATATTTACAACTAGCTGAACTTATCATTTAAGTATTTAATAGGGTGGCTGTAGCTTGTGTAAGGCCAATGGGGCTTAGCAGCTAAAATGACCAGACCAAACACATTTTCTATATTCATGTGTTTACCATATGTTGTGTCCCTTTTCATCGATTATTGGTAGAACTTAGGTCGGGAGATGTTAATTACTATCTGGGAATATTGTAAACGTGTCATTTCGTCCTATAGCTGTGTTGTCTTAATCAGTCAATTATATCATTGGTCGCAAGAAATTTACTTACGTAAGTTTGACTCTCATGGAACTGGAAGTATGTTCATGACCTGTTTGTTTATTCTGAATTTCTGTCACTCACAATGTTTCTCAGACGAACACCCTTTATTTATCCCTTGTAGCGGCACAGTTGGATGTTTCAATATACCTCCCATTTTCCAGTCATTAGCAGACAATTAGTCATATATTACTATACAGCCCTAAAGTTCGTGGCCTGAACTAATTGTTCATTTCTCAAGCGATTTTTCTCCATCAGTATAATGGTCTATTGCAATCCAGTTGAAGGAACTTATGCTATTGTAGATTGACTATACAGACCCCAGTAATATC
The DNA here is from genome assembly GCA_030265115.1 of Mopalia vespertina. NCBI lineage: Eukaryota > Metazoa > Mollusca > Polyplacophora > Chitonida > Mopaliidae > Mopalia > Mopalia vespertina. The sequence goes on along the minus strand of JAQQZZ010098644.1, from coordinate 1,864 downwards.
CGACTAGACATAGAGGCGACATCGCAAATAGGAAAATTATCGAGCTAGGGTTATTTTGTTTTCCGTCTTATTAGCAGACGAACCCACTGGCTTAAGGGTAGTTGGCTGTCTTACTTAGTACCGGAGGAAGATTAATTTTCGAACAGTATCAAAACACCTCATGTTTTATAGTTGAGTTAGTGTCAATTATTGTTGGAATACACTGCCGCCATATTAGTAAAATAGACTTAAGCAAGGCATAAAACACCAAGCCGTATTAGCATGTAATTTTTAAGACGGTCATTTGAAACTTAAGATATTATGTTTATTTTATAGTTAAACTGCCCAAAGTATTTTCTTCACCTGTTTGTTTATATGTATACCGATGTCTCTAGTTAAAATTACTCCTGATGATGGTTTGATCAATAAACCGAAACGTTGAGTCATGTCTGCCAGGAATATGATTTTGTTCAATTATTGGTTAAACACGAGAGAATGATAAAACGATATGTGTGTATTCAACTAGACAGCAGTCACAGAGGAAAACACACTGATCAATATTTACAATTTTTAGATCCAACAAAAAACATCTAATATAATGACATTTATGTATGTTCTTTTTCCATTTCAATTAATTTCCCTTTTTGAGTTTACTGCCAAGGCTGCTACTGATTCAAATTATTTCTTAATATAAAATTAAATAATTTGACTATGTTTACACCACAGCGTAGCTGAAATACCGCTGGATGTGGGGTAAAACACTAATCAATCTGAATCAATTTGGCTTGTAATAACTAATACATTTCACTGCTTATAGTCTTAGCACACAGTTCGCTCTGAGGTACATTGGATTATCGTTGTCTGCATTTAAACCATCGATGCGTAAGCCTAATGAGCGGCTAAAACACCAAAGTTGCATCGACTTTGCTGCTTTGTGATGCAAAAGAACACCTCTTGGATACTGAAAAGAATAGTTCTCGACTAATTAGATCATTATAACATTTGATGTTTCAAAACTGGACAAACGTGTTTATGCAATATTTCATTATTTATGTGTGCGAGTGTATGTCAGTCGATTGTGTATGTGCGTTTCTTACAAATTTATTCGAAATGGTCAGGTCAAATCGCATTCTAAAACATAATCAATACTTCGAGACGTCGAGACACTGACTCTAAAATACACCCGGGCCTTATTTGCACTTCTTTTATGTGCTGGTCTGTGGCATACGTCGCCCCAAATATTGGCGGAAATTGATGCGCGAGGCCTGGCATAGCGTACGAGAGTTGTCAGCCTATGTAACGATGGTGTACTTTATAATGTTTACCTGGTTGATGTAAAAATTGTCACAATGCTGTGAATGTAAAATAGATTTACTTTTATAAAGTTTTGCCAAAAATCAATATTTGGTCCTAATTAAATAAAAAATTTGGTTCATCTATCAACCATTTTGGAAAACCTATGTCCTTAAACTAAATAAATGTCGTGCGCTTAACATTATAATCAGTGCTAAATAGAATAGTATAATCATCCAAGAATAGGCCTTGTCGCACTATGAAAGGGGCGTTTCTTTAAGACACTCACCAACTTACCAACAGTGATGTGAACACCTGGTTGATAACAACTTGTTGAACACCGCGTGTTGATGGGGCTTGTTCATACCTCGGTCACCCCAGAATAACGAATTCCTATGGTGGCTGATTTCTGCCAGCGCATCGTACGTTTTGCCAACGCGTTTTTTGAATAAAATGATTTGATTATTTTCTAAGATCGAAATATTTTATGTCGTGTACACGCTATTTTGTGTTCGCCCCACTGAAATTTGTCTTCTCTCTAATATTTTTATGTTGTCCCTTACAGGTTTTATGTTCACTCTCTTGAATTATG
>JAQQZZ010098633.1:0-16708 GCA_030265115.1 Mopalia vespertina | reverse complement strand
CCCCCCCCCCCCCCCCCCCCCCCCCCCCCCCCCCCCCCCCCCCCCCCCCCCCCCCAGACAACCACACCCGTCGTATGAACAAAAAAGCAAATTTTGAAGTAGATATGTTATGTTATGTTCACCACACAAACATACAGATTTGTTAAATATCTGACTGAGTAATGTTTATATTGTTTTGCGAAATGAGGCGATATGCAATTCTATCCGTTTCTTTACAGGAGGGAGCTATTTTCCAGTTGAGAATTTTTTCCGTGAATTCGTTCCGAAGTATTGTGTCATATTTGTTTTAAGGAATTGGGTTAACTCCATACCAATTCCTCGTCTTATAACGAGCGAAAACTAAAGTTTGTTTGTTTGTTTGATTGGCGTTTAACGTAGTACTCAAAGGTATTTCACTAATATGACGACGGGAAACCGGGAGGAAACCTCATAAAAACCTTCCCTGCGATTGCAGGAGCCACATCTTGTGACTGTAAAACAAAGACGTATAGATAGACATACGAACGGACTAACATAACGACAACAATACCCTTAGGCCAATTATTGGCCGAAGGATGAAAACAAAAGCATAGATGGACGGACGTACGTGGTGACAAACTAACAATATTCCTAAGTACATTATTGCACAAGGGTAGATATAAAATCACAAAGGTTGCTGAGGTAAAGGGATTGGACTGATTGCAGTTTAAGGTCGTACTGTGTCGACTGTACACCATTCCGTGAATCGCGAGAAACGTTTGTTTGTTTGATTGGGAGTAGACACCGTATTATTTCACTCACACGACGGCCGGTCAGGCAAATAGGTGAAGTAAACCACCCTGAGCACCACTCGCAAAAAAAAAAGAAAGACACGACAGGACAAATACATAAGAATCACAGGACTTAGTACAAAGACATCACAAACAGATCGGCTTCATGTTGCCCAATAGTTCTAAAATAACGAGATTCATTATTCGAATCACTAACGAGGTAGTAGAAAGGATATACAACGGGAATGAGCGGCTTCCCGCCCATGTGTTCTTCGCATGGCTCGCCTCTTCCTAAAATGTCGTAAAAGTCAACATGCCACTACTCTCATTAATTATCGGGTATACAGAAATCCTGTATTTATATCCTCTGATAAAGGCATGCCCATTTCTCACCGATTGACAGAACAGGGTTGACTTCTAACCTATTATATTACCAGTTTCTATTCTAAAGCTTCATACAGTCTTTGATTGGTTACAGACAAAGTTGTTTTTCAGACAGCCTATTAAAAATAGTCAGAAAATAAATATTGTAGGTAGGTAAAATACTAGTCATTGTGTTTAATGTATCCTGGGATGAGTATGTAGAGGGATTTGAAACTCCGCTACCCTAAAAATCATCGAACCGTGAATGTGTTTCTCAGTTAGCTCGTTCCAAACGACACGTTGGGCGTGTTGGTCAAACATGTGTAGTCCGCTCAGTAGGCCAAGCTAGCCCTAACCGACACTCCCTACACTGCACTTGCCTATACTGGGCAGACTTAATATGTTTGACCAACACGCCTAAATCCCTCTACATACTCATCCAAGGTGTATCATAAAAAATAAGATATATGTTTTCAGAGGCCGGCGATAGTGGCGGATCGATTTCCATCCTTCACCATGGATTTCTTAGGGCGAAGACGGGGGAATTATATATTGTGCTACATGTTACCGCGCAAAATGTCAAGCCTATTGCAACTTTAAGAGTGCGTTCGATTTGCTTGTGCAGATCATGTTCCGAACAGTTACAGTTACTTAACCAATCGAATACGATAGCTCATAAAATGGGTTAATGTATCATGTCGGTCAGAGACCTCAAAAAGTTTAAACCGAAAGCACCATTATCTTTGCAATAAGTGACCTTTCATTGAACAGGTGAGCGTGAAATGCCGCTGTGGCTGCAAAAAACAGCAGACATACCTGTTAAAAGTGCGGTCGTTCATGTTCGATGACGCCACTGTGCTAGCCGTTCGTCCATTTCAGTCTGCGCAGAAAGGACAGTTTCTGTACATTGTTCCGAATGTTCCGGACAACGAATCGAATGGACCCCTAATTCCTGTTCAGTCATTATTGGCGCCATGTAGTTATAGTATACATAAAGTATCAAATATGCAACTCGACTAAACAATGATGGAGCATTCTATTCTAAACTAAAACACAACGATTTATTTAATTTCAATTGTACAAGGATTTTTTTTTAATTTGCTTATGCATTTAACAAGACATAACAGGGTAAGTCCGTGGTCCGCTTGTAGTATAATGTTTGTGATTAAGACTCAGTCTGTTTACTTTTCACGATAAGCAGTCTCGCTTTATTTTATACTTTTTCGCGTGAAGTTACAATCCGCTTAAAGTGGACGCGAGAACAACTACATCTAGAATCATGCAAATTTAATGATGCAACAGTTTTAGTGCGCTGAAGGCGGTTAGATCTCTCATACAGCTAGCGTAATAGCGTATGCTATACTAAATACATAAAACACATGAAGATTGTCAGTCACACGTTAGCTCCACGGGCACTTGGAGTTCGTGAAATATTAGTGTGAAAACTATATCCACTGTGTATTAGTATACAGTATGGCACGGTGAGACAACTTCTTCGTTGCAGAAATCCCACACCTCAGAGTTCAGTGGAATATATAACAGTTGAACAATGTTTTTTCTCACCTGGCTACCCAAATCCATCAGGTATGTCTGCACGCAAACAATATATATCAGTTATTCATCTCAACATCCACTTTCTTCCATTTAAAAAGACAGAAATTTACTTGAAATCACTGTTCTGCAAAATGCCCAGACGGAAGCCAAGAAGACTGGTAAACAAACTCGTACCCTTTCCCTGGTACTGTGTCACTGGAATAAGCAAACCAACGAATAGACCAAAACATTGACTTTGATAATTTGAGGAAGATACAAAGGGAAAAAGTAGGAGTCCAAGTATTTGACGGATTAAGTAGCTTGGTCTTGTTTGTTTACAGGTGAATCCTGACTTTCGGCGGGGCGTATTGCTGAACAGTCATTTCAAATAGATTTCTATGTTTTGAAACGGATGAGAAAGTGGTTGTTGCACGGAATAACTGATATGTAATGCTTGTGTAGGCCATAAACATTCAACTGAACTCTGAAGGGGGAGATTTCTGCGAGGCCGAAGTTGTCCCCCCTTGTAATACTGTATACATAGTGGCTATAGTCCACACACCAACATCTCCTACCGTATATTGTGAGACTAACAGGCTCAACGTGCATGTGGTTACCTCAGGTAGTGATAAAGCAAAGGACAAAGATAGATACATAACTGCATCTAGAGTAAAGGGGTGTTACATACTTCTATTAAATTTACTTCTTGTAATATATATCAAGCTTTCAATGCTTTTTTTTCACACACATAAAGTACTGAAAAACAAAAAGGAGATTAAAAACCAGAATATGATAATTTCACAGTTAAGCTTGTTGGATAACGATACAGTATATATGTGTACAAGTATAATGATAACTGCAATATACTAGATGAATATATACATACATCTGGAAAGCTGTTTAGTCAATCGTTAAGAAGCCATTAAAACATGTTGTTTAATTCACTACGTTCTCCAACATAAAGGATAGATTAGAAGTCCTATAATATACAGATAAAAGAATATCATGCAATTCGCAAAAGTAGTTTTAGAGACAATGTAACATAGTGAAAATCATATAATAGGTAGAATTAATGACACGCCAGGTATGACAAAAAATTGTGCACTTTCAATTTGCAGTCGACACAGTGAACATTGCGGAAAGGGCGACATCAAATACCTACTGTTGAATTGCTGTTCTAGAGCTGAAAGATTTTAAGTACTATCTTAAGTGATATTTTGAATACACTCCATAAGAACATCACTTAGTATATATTCACCAGTAAGCCAGTGGATGAATCACATATTCTTCTGTCTCTACTGCCAGATATACAGTTTGCAGTACAAATTAAAATTTAAAATTGAACATAATGATGTTCCACTTAAAGAAAACAGTTTCAATGTACAATATAGTTGGGCAATTTAACACCAGAAAACAGCTGAACAATTTAACACCCAGAAAACGATATAATGTCCAGAAAACAAAGCAATGTAACACCCTGAAAATAGAACGGTTGAAAACCCCAAAAACGATTTCACAAATAAATCAAAACACCCAGAAAAATATGATTTGCTAGTTTTTCAAGTATTCAATTAAAGAGTTCAGGGGTCAGATGCTTGAAAGTCTTAATAAGTCCCGAACAACATGACACAACGTCATCTAATGGTGGATTAAATTTAACAGCCCTTCGCGAAACTTACCCAAGTAAAATTTCCAGCACAACGTTTTCACCAATAAAAAAACAAAAACAGAAAATCATCCAGATTATTTTTGAAAAAATGCATTTCAATTATTTGAATACTACATGTATCTTACAAAACAGTTATCATGTTCATTGAAGCTTTTTTATGCACATTTTGTTCTCTTAAAAAAAGATTATTTTTAAATCTGATTACGTAGTACACTGTTCTCACTAAAAGCCTTCCAGACATTAATATTAATTACAGTACTATCGGACATTGTAGTTTACATATTACACACAAAAAGCAATAAAACTTTGCACCAATATGCATTTTATAAGACCTGTTTGACATGATTCTGTGTGGCACAATAAAACATTATAACATAATAATTGACAGTAATATACATGCACTTTATACAAACTATAATACACTCTCTCAATATAGTACATAATAATTCAGACATCACTATACAAACAATGTAAAAGTTTAGCATGTTAAATTATTTTGAAAACCGTTCTATCTACTCAGCGTGTTATATTATCTTCTGTTGTAGATAAAGCCATTTTGATAACTAAAACACTTGTTAAATGATCAGATGTCCGTATTCTAACAAGTTTTTCAGCTAATGCTTAAGATCATAATTAAAGGTTATTTTAGCTAAGGATATCACAGTACACCAGAATGGTTCAGCACAAACACTAAATTAGATATTGTAATACATGTGTTATTGACGATCAGAATGAGTTTCCTACAAAGGTCACATCTGATGATCAGCTTTATACATTAATGAAGGTTCTTCCAAACGTGTAAAGTGATTAGGTTGGGTTAGGGTGTGTGTATGTTTGTTTATTTGATTGGGGTATAGCATCGTACCCGCGGGTATTTCACTTAAAATATAATGATGCACTGTCCATTTCTAGCTATGTCTTTACTTAAATATGGTGGAAAACTGAGAGGAAATCTCTTGTTGCAACCACGCCCACAATTGCGGGAGGCACATGATGTCACTCGCTCATATATCTGTGGTCCACAGGCAGACTAGAACTTGTGAGTGGAAACAGTAGGTAGACATGCTAACTTCAGGAGATAAGGATAGGTGCAGCTTACCTAATGACAAGTAGAACACAAAAGCTCTACTTTTTTGTAATCTTGTATAAATATACCTATACCAGTTCTACAAACTCTTAACACAATAACTTGTTGAAATAACTATAACATAGTATTCAGAAGAAATGATTCCCATACACAATAATGTTTATCAGAATTACATTGAAACTGTAACAGCAGTCATAGTAACAAGGGTAAACCATATAGCTGTGACTTACACTACCAAAATTAGGATTCACACAGTTTAGAAAAACATTTGACTTTTTCACACGGCTGGGTTCTTCTTTACCTACTTCTAGGGCAATCAGCAGAATGTATCATAAAATTACTTTGTTATCTTCACATTTCAGACCAATAAAGTTAGTGTACAACACTAATAATTATCATTTTAATTGATCATTTTATTATCAACATACTAATTTGTACTGAAACAATCCCTAATTAAATTGTAAAGTCAAAAGATAATTATAAACAGCTACTGATATTGTTTACTGATTTGGATATTTACTGTATGATTTAGTATTTACTCAGGCCTGTGCCATTGGGGAGAACAGACAAAACAGGGTCTTCCTATGGTTAGGCAAACTTTTTTTAGGACTACCTTCTAGGTTTCCAAAATTATTTGCACTATTCGTCTAAATTTGCATTGTGCTACCAATTCTGGCAAATTTTGTCAATCTGATTATCAATGAAGTTTGTATTATAACTTTATTTTCATAAATGCACCATTATGTATTAAAAAAAATCAGTAAAACTGCGGCAAATGCAAATGTTAGTTTATCTCACAAAATTTTAGAGGACCAATTTTAAGGTTCTGCCTGAAAAGATTATAGCACAGGCCTGATATACCGTAACTGTAGGTTCAACATTTCTGACATCATTGAATCGTGCTTTCATTGTTTGTTTACTTGGACTATACAGCCTCATATTTTAAGAAGGGCAATATAAATCTGGATGCCCACTATTTATTCAACTGAAGTGTAGACAGATAGGAGTAGACAGATAGGCGTAAACAGAGCTTGAATACTTGTTTCTTCAAAGCTGATTAATTTAACCCAGGTTTTATAAGGAGAGCAGAATGCCATGGTATAAAATTGTCCAAGGGAGATAATTAGGTCTCTTTAGTCACACATTCAAAACAATGAGGTCATCGATTGCCCATGTATTTAACCTTACCATACTACATGAAGTTTTGAGTGAGATTTAATATTTTGTCTTGACACTTTGAAACTATTCCTAGTGTGATATTAATTGCATTCAGATGTGTTCTTTCTATTTTTGTCCCTCCGAGAGTTATCCCCTCTTGTAAGGCCGTTTCACTTATCTGATGTGGTGAGAGTTTACTGAGTAAAAGAAACCAACTTCATGTGATATGAGCAACAAACAATGATGAAATGCACAACAATCAGACTGAGACACATTGATAGATTTATAGATGCTACAAAAACTTGAAAAGTCAATGGTGATTTTTCTCTTTACATGTTTCTTTGATTGGTGGTTACATTTGTTCTTAAGGGAATTTCATTTTTATGACAATGGATGGTCCACCCTCTGTGTTACTTAAGTTCGATGGAAAACCGAGATGAAACCTCATGACAAGCACCGTTGCTATTGCCATAGAAACCCTTCTGACATACACTTGGGGCAAAGAGAAATTTTAAGTCTTGCGTAACATCGGAGATGAAAGAGTATTAGAACACCGTAACAAGTAAGCCACACCCTGTAGATTGCAAAGCATCAAATAAAGATTAACATCATACAAACTAACCACATAATTAATAGAGGTTAGTCAACTAAAGCCGAAGTATTATGTCCAATAAATTATGAAAACCACGAGTTAGAGGCAGAAGATATTTTTGTGTTTATGGAGAGCCATAACTGTTGTAGTGTGGATCATCTTTTGCTAATATCCTGCAATTCTTTCTCTTTTGTTTGATTTTTGCATAAAAATCTTGACATTTTGGAATGACTGACAGGGGTATATACACATTGTTTTGTGTACCAGCACCAGAGAACTCCACAGAAATACAGCGATTTATTGGAACAACGTACATACCACCACAACAATTATGTCACAATGAAGAGGAGAACAAACATGTGATAGCAAGTATGTTCAATCTTAAGATAATAACACTGTTCATCCCATATTGGAGTAAATTTCAGCATAAAACAGCCACAATATATTTATTTCATATCTCCACATGCAGGATACAGGTGATGCAGATGCGTTGGTATCAATATGCACCTCTGGACTATAATATAATTTTCTTATTGAAATAATTACAAAACTGGCAATCGTGGGATAAATTGAGTCTCAAATTTGTGACACCCCAAACATCAGAGTGAAGAAACTATTAAAGGAGGTAATTTTCATTTACTGGTGTTCAATACAGATGAAAAATGAAAAGAACTACTTTCATTTCATTACATTGATATCTTCATGTCACTCATTAGAGATCCTCTATTTACTTTGCATCGATCACTTTGACACATGACATTTGCACAAGTGACATGTTTTGTTACCAACTTGACATTTCAGACAAGTACATTGATGATATTATATATTGTGACAAACTATTAATATAGATAAAGACATTGGTCAAATGGTACATTTTACAGCACGTTGGGGGGGTGGTGGTGGTGGCGGGGTGGGGGTGGGGGGGCAGAATACATGTATGTTTATTGTTTTCCACATTCAGCTCATGTATACATGTATTATGTTTTTTTCCACATTCAGTACATGTATATTATGTTTTTTCCACATTCAGTACATGTATGTTGTGTTTTTTCCACATTCAGTGCATGTATATTGTGTTTTTTCCACATTCAGTACATGTATATTGTGTTTTTTCCACATTCAGTACATGTATATTGTGTTTTTTCACATTCAGTACATGTATATTGTGTTTTTTCCACATTCAGTACATGTATATTGTGCTTTTATTCACATTCAGTACATGTACATTATGTTTTATCCACATTCAATACACGTATACTGTGCTTTTATCCACATTCAGTACATGTATATTGGGTTTTTTCCACATTCAGGACATGTATATTGTGTTTTTTGCACATTCAGTACATGTATATTGTGCTTTTATCCACATTCAGTACATGTATATTGTGTTTTTATCCACATTCAGTACTCGATATTGTATTTTTTATCAATTTTCCGTACAAAATAACATCCAATCATCTCTGTTTTCTATAAAAAGATGACTTCTTTGGTAGAGTGGTCAGAACTCAGTGGCATTTGAAATCTTTCAATAATTTCCATCAGGTCTTGTCATATACACCTCTCACTTTACAGAGGCCTGCACCCCTCAGGTCTACAGACACACAGTTCACTCCCCTTATAAGATAGGGGGGAGCAATAATTCCTGAGATGGGACCACACCTTTTACATCGGTGGGTGCAAAATTGACCCAAAATATTCTGCTTCAAGGATGAGTAATTCTAAAATCACATCCCAATTGGCTTATGGTTCAGGTGGAATAACCGTTGCAAACTATACAAGTATAGGTATGATTTTCTGTCAGAGTTGTTTGTAAGTATATTTATCAGTTATTTGACTGGTTTTCAAACTCTGAATTGCTGATATTTTACTTAAATATATGATGACCATGAAGTATGTGAATATTGCCAAAAAAAAAACAACCATCTTGGTGTCCACATCAACAACATATCCAATGTTTAAGCAAAGCAGTCTATGCCTGTGCGTCATATCAAAAAGGTGATAATTACTATGGTACCCTAAGACAATAAACACCCTGACAATAAAATAACCTCATTCATAAAATGGTTATTTGTGGTCATCACATACTGTCACATTATTTAAACACTAGGCGTCTTTACACCAACCAACTAGTACTCAGCCCAAACAAAATACGGCTGAAGGTAATCAATCTAACAGTGTCAATATTACGCTGACCTTCTTTCACCTCAATCTGTTGTCGGGGTTATTTTCAGGATAAGGTCACATGATGTGTCATAACTTATATCCTCTCGGCAGAATATTTTGGATAAGTAGGAAATGTTGTACAGGCATATCAGTGTCAATGATGTGTTTTTTCACCATAATAACGATCCCATACATCCTTGATGTCCTTACACCATGCTTGTGCATGTCCAGTTGTGTCTTCTAAATAGTAAGTTCTGTTTGGCTGGAAAAGAAATAACGAACCAATTTACCTCATGAGATAGGTGTCACATAAAAATGAAACAATTTCATGCCATAACTACAATGACATTAAAATTAGGATACACTTAGTTTGACACCAGGTATTTAATTTTTGGTAAAAGTAAATTTGACACTGTTGTTACTTTCTCAGAATCTGGCATTATCGAGTTCATTTATTTAGCCACTGTGTTAACAGGTGACATGAATTACACAGTTGAGTTGTGTTGTACATTGTATAACACATTCAGGCGATGTTAAGCATCATATTATGCACAGGTTTATCTCATCAATCCACTGACATGTATCCTATCTTACCAGAACTATTCATTTAGAGTTCTATCTGCCAATTAAAACCTTCACTCAATATAAAATTACTTTTAAAGGCAGCAAAACTTTGAAAGCAACTAATTAATATACATTTACTCAAACAAGCAATTTCTGTCAATGAAAAAAACACCTACTGTATGAACAAAGAAGATCTTGAAGCTCTTAACTTCTGGACAAAGTTCTTTCGACCTAAACAAAGGTGAGATATTTGAATACACATAATACTAGTAAAATAAGTTTTGTGCCTTGACAATGTTTGTATGATAGAAGTCAGCAACAAATAAAGACAGGACAATTACAGGATGCAATACAAAGACATCACAAACAAATTGGCTTTGTGTTGCCCATAACCATGGACACCAACACCCCAACAACAACCCCCCCCCCCCCCCTGTGATAATATAATCAGCTCTTGACCAATGATTCCTTGACATAAAAGATCACATTTAACCGGTTTGACCAATCAGGATACTGTGTGATAATATCCCAATGTTTAAACTCAATGGCTCTGGAGATGGCTGGAATTATTAGAGTGTAATGTGAGAGAGCAGTTTGCCTTTTACAATTATACTACATGTGTGTTACAATATCAAACTGAAATGAAATACACCAATATGTTAATAGTTCAAATGCTTTTAGTCCGAATTAAATTTTCCAAAAATTGTTCTCAAAACATAACTCTGTATTGCAATTAACAACACCATTACTGTATATATCAGCAGAATATGAAAATAATAGTAACAAACCATGGAATCTGTCCCTTCAAAACTTTATTAGCTGGATCCACATAGTAAAGATGAGGACCTTCTGTCAGTAAGAACATACGCCGACGAGCAAATAACCCCTGAAAACATGGAAGTGCAAAGATACTATAAGACATGGAAGTGCAAAGGTACTATAAGACATGGAAGTCCAAAAACACTATAAGACATGGAAGTCCAAAAACACTATAAGACATGGAAGTTCAAAGGTACTATATAACATGGAAGTCCAAAAACACTATAAGACATGGAAGTTCAAAGGTACTATAAAACATGGAAGTACAAAAACACTATAAGACATAGAAGTGCAAAGGTACTATAAGACATGGAAGTCCAAAAACATTATAAGACATGGAAGTCCAAAAACACAATAAGACATGGAAGTTCAAAGGTACTATAACTAAGACATGGAAGTCCAAAGGTACTATAAGACATGGAAGTACAAGGGACTATAAGACATGGAAGTCCAAAGGTACTATAAGACATGGAGTCCAAAGGTACTATAAGACATGGAAGTCCAAAGGTACTATAAGACATGGAAGTCCAAAGGTACTATAAGACATGGAGTCCAAAGATACTATAAGAATGAAGTTCAGATTAACTAGCTAAGTCAAAACCCCAATAATATTAGTATAGAAATAGGGGTGAAACGATACATTGTAGTATCGCTATATTTTTCCCAAAGATATGATACCATATTATATAGCCCTGTATCGTGATACCAACACAAATGTGAATTATGGCCCTGCTAGCCAGAGACCAGAGTTTGAATCCTGGTGGCGGAATTAAAAATATATACTTATTTGAATCCTCTAATGACTTTATTTCACAACACAATCAATAAACCAAACAAACCAACCAATTTGCCGTTAATAACTGGGAAAATTTCTAGCTTGCGAAACCTGTTTCAAGAACATGCAGTATTGCGATAGGTATCATATTCTATTGCGCATATCAAGTTACGTATGAAACCGTGGCGGGAGTGTATCGTTACACCCCTATACCAGAGACAAGCAATTTCCCCAGCAAGATTAATTTCATCCAAGCTGAATTATAAATGTTACAAAAAGATTTTGTACCATGGAAGCTCTCCATGTATTCAGGATGAGGTGATTTTTGGGGATGCTAAGGATGAATGGTCGATACAATTGTTAAACAGTCATAAATTGGACCAGCGGTATAGCAAGCATGTACCCTGATAACAGCTGGTTTAAAAACATCTGCTCGAATCATGGGGAAATCACCCTTTGCCACATAGTTTTTAGAAAAGTTTCTTCATCCCAAGAGCAGACTATATGTGTAATAAAACGATGCTATGGCAGTCATACTGTTTCGCAGAATATGGTGATATGCAATCCACTTTGTCTTCATAACAGGTGAAATAACTTGAAGTAAATTTGTTTAAAGTTAAGCAGTGAATTTTGTTTTCATGACATTGTGTTGAGGACACATGTGGACATCAAGATTGTGAAGTATACATAAGGAGGGCACAACATCATGACATGAATTATAACGATGTCATATCTGTAATTACACAAAAATATTGACTCCGTAACGGCTGCCATACGTGGAATACAGAATTTGGTGGAATGCGATCCCATCTTTGTTCTGAGCTGAAGCAAGGAACATCTTCAATTTGAAATTAATCAATTCATTCAATGTATCATATACTCAACATAAACACACGAGTTAATATCCTACAATATGGCAGCCAAATTAGTATGGGGAATTTTCATCTTGACACAAAGAAGCTATATTCCAACTCAGATGTTGATGTGTAAGTTGTTTTCTTTTACACCATTCTGTTGACAGACACAAGGATAGTATCATTCCCAGGTTCCCCTCCTATAAGTTTGGCAAGCAAAATGACAAAAATAAATGTCATCAAATCTGTTATCATCCCCTCAATGATCAATCAACACTCACCTTTCGCTTATCAATGAAGCCTTGTTTCAGTATCAAGTTACCTTCCACAAATCTGTGATATTCATTAGACTTAATTTGCTCCTCTAACCTCACCTTCCGCTGATCTTCAGTCAAGCTGAAGATTCAGAAAATATTTAGCATCAGTTTGCCTTAAAGCTCTTATTCTACTCAATAGTTTTACAAATAAATCCAAGCTTTCACGAGATAACGTACTGAAAGCCCTTTCAACTCAAAGAATATGTTCTTGAGTACCTTTTACGAAAAATTCAAGTTTTGATTTAAAATTATGATTTGACAGCCCTTTGATGTTATAAAGACCCTATGTAATTTAAATAAAAGCTCTGATTGAAATTGAATTTTGATGAATATATAATGTTCTTTGTGGAAAAGGGTAAAATAGAATAATTCTTTACTAGAATTGAGTTTTTATTGAACTTGAAGGACCTATATTCGGCCCCTTAATCACGTCCTGTGATTGTCCTGTCTTTGTGTATTGCTAGTGAAGTCAAGGGTGGTTTCCTTCTCCCATTTGGGCTGGCACACCGTCATATAAGTGAAATAACCTGAAGTGTGATGTTAAACTTCAATCCAACAAAGCAGCCACTCAAAATGAATTCTATGAATCCCAACTCCCTAACTTTAACATTCAGATCAACTTGTTCTAATATATGACCAAACATGTTAAATGTTAAGTAAGGGAGATACAACTTCTTTAAATGAAAGCGAATTAGATAACATATTATGATACTTACTAAGTGTCAGCAATTATTTCTCCAATGCGAGCATCATCCAAACCAGGCTGAAATAAATTTTCACAAAACTTGATTAAATTTTTTTCCAACAACATATAAATTTAAAGACAACTACATGTTCTTCTGTTTATGGTGTCCTATCGATCAACCAGTAGTTGTTTTATGTTAACCTGTGTCTATTGTGTTTTATTTGTAATAAAGTTCTTCTGTATTTTTAGTAATCACTGAAACCATGGTGGTAAATGTGTATTCAACCGTATCCCCTCAAATTCAGAAATTTCATGAAATACATGTTCGAGCATATTGGATTTTGAAAACTAAATCAATAAAAATGCCCTCAATTTTTTATTTGCTACAAAAATCAAATAATGTTCAATTAGGAAATGATAGTAAGTTCTTCACTGAATCTCCAAGCATTTCAAAAATATACATGTTTAGATCTGTACTCTACATATTCAATAAGAATAGAAAAATTTTTCTCAAACTTTACCAAGGCGATAAGCAAGAACTAAAGCTTAAAAGGGGAAGGCTTGTCGATTTAAATCAGATTTTAGTAGTTGTCCAACAAAATCTAAACAATATAGAGAAAGTATCAGCACAAAGGGCTTTTCTCAAGGCAGGTTTATGTCAGAATTGCATTAAATGGTATTATACCGACATCAACTAGACTCAACAATTTAGAACTCATTAATCATCAGATATACAGAAATCCTTTCTTTATATCCTCTGATAAAAGTATTGTAGCATTCAAAGAAACAAATTTATGTTTTCTGAGAAATCCAGATGCTTTCTTACTGAAAAATATCATCTGCCTCCCAAACAGTTTAAGTCTTTAATTCCAAAACTTCCAAAGTAACCATTTTATGGATGAAATTTGAGGTGATTTTGGGTAGGTGTTGAAGAATAATTACGAAGACTTAGGGTAGGTGTTGAAGAATAATTGAGGTGACTTAGGGTAGGTGTTGAAGAATAATTGAGGTGATTTAGGGTAGGTGTTGAAGAATAATTGTGGTGATTTAGGGTAGGTGTTGAAGAATAATTGTGGTGATTTAGGGTAGGTGTTGATTGTTTGTTTGATTGGGGTTTAATGTCGTACTCAAGGGTATTTCACTTATATGACAACGTGCCAGCCCAATGGGTGAAGGAAACCACCCTAGACACCACTAGCAACAAACAAAGACAAGACAGGACAAATACAGCAGAACAATAACAAGACGCAATACAGACACAACAAACAGATCGGCTTCCTGTTCCCATTTAGCTCTGAGAGCACCAGGGCAACATGAAGCTCCCTCCAACCACACGCAGGGTAGGTGTTGAAGAATAATTGAGGTGACTACGGATAGATGTTGAAGAATAAAAGTATTGGAGCTGTAGTGATCAATACAATAGGACAGGAAGGATCAGTGTAGTGATCAATACAATAGGACAGGTAGGATCAGTGTAGTGATCAATACAATAGGACAGGTAGGATCAGTGTAGTGGTCAATAAAATAGGACAGGTAGGATTAGACAAGAAAAAGCTCACCCGGTTTTTACTCCAAAGCTCTGGGTTACTACAGGATTCTGGTAAGTATGGTGTTAACTCAGGGGGCTTCTGCTCCGATAGGCTACTCCACTGAATCCCCTTGTAAAACTTATGGTTTCGTAATGCTTGCATGCCACCTTTGTGCTCGCTACCTAACCGGTCATCAGGTTCAATAACCTATATATAATCCAGAAAGAATTTGGCATGAATTGTCCTTATTATATTGCGGTAAATAAATCTGGCAAAATATCAACATCATAATGTGGCCTGTTGTCTCATTGTGAAGCAAACCACCCTTGATGCCTTCTAGGACTACAATACATAACAGTTAAAACTGTTAAAACTGTTAAAACATAACGGCCATATTGTTTTGCTGAATTTGGTTCACAACACATACAGCTGTGAATATTGTAAAATTATGCAAAATAACCAATATTGTTTTTGAATTTTGTGAAAATTTGGTGAGAGTAATCAGAAAATTTGTTTCCAACTTTTTGTGTTCACATGATGATGATGGTTAAGATATAAAAAATACTTTTCCAGTTGGTTATGTCCAACTTTGTATCCATAGAAAAACAACAAAAACAGTAAATGTGTCTACTACCAATTTCAATTAACATATGCTGGATATTTTTTGAGTTCTGCTCCGGAAACTGATTGGAGCCATCCAGATGGCATCGGCAGGACGGACAGACACTGGTCATTATACAACCAATTTTCAGTAAAAGTGAGCAGATAAAAACAATTTACCAGTAAGTTTGTCACCAAATCTTGTGGTATCTCACCAAAGCCCTCAGGAAATTCATAGTCTAGTTTTGTAATCTTCAAAAATATCTGGTACTCGTGTCTGCAAAAAATAAAATAATCCATTCAAATAGTGTATACCTTCGATTAACATCTCATTTCTTCTTCTTATCTTTGATCAAGGCACATTTGATTTTGATGTACTGTTTGAATATGAAAGTAGCATTTTTTGTTTACGATGTTTAAGTACATCCTTTGTGTCATTATTGAAATGATCAAGAATCATGATGTGACAAGCAATCCAAGGTCAGAGTACTCCCTAACATCACCCATTGCTTAACAATTCCCTTATCATTTAAATCAGAATGAAGATGTCCATAAACTAAAAGAAAATAATTAGATAAGCAGATTTTACATGTTCCAATTTAAACTGTGCAATAGATAAGTGTTATTGTGATTCTTTTTTCTGTACTCGTAGAGGATGTATCCTTACAATATAAAGCAGTATCTTACCCGCCACGAAAGGGAGGTAATCCAGATAACATTTGGTAAATTATGCAGCCCAGGGCCCAGAGGTCAGTACTGAAAGCAAATCAAAACACAGCATGTTATAGAACGATAATAAAAATAAAATGATGACAAAAAAATCATGAATTCATAAACATGTTGGGCTCGTTTCTGGACTTTAATAACCAGATATCTAACAAAAATTAACACAAGGCAATTTATCCCCCAAATATACCAATCCGTAAAAAAAAAATACAGTTTACTGTATTTCAAGTTTCTTTTATATGCTATACTTTTTTATCAACATTCCAGAAGCATGTTAACATACATAAGCTTTCTGAATCAACGTTTAAGTAATTTTGACACCATTATATATCTCCTTTTTGTACATAAGTTATAATCTATTAAAGCTCTGAAAATAATAAAAAACAAATGGCCAATGCCCAAGAAAAAATGTTGTTTACTGATATGGTCAGTAAGTTGGACTATAAGTTTTGTTTGTTTGTTTGATTGGGGTTTTACGTTGTACTCAAGGGTATTTCACTTATATGACGACGTGCCAGCCCAATG
>JAQQZZ010098632.1:0-32311 GCA_030265115.1 Mopalia vespertina | reverse complement strand
CTTTTTTAGACCCTTTACCTGGTTCCCAATTGAAACCCAGTGGATACAAAGTTTGAAGAGTTTGAATCCAATAAGCCCATATATCGAACTCACTGAGTTAAAAACTGCACTAATTAGTACATATGCAACATTAGAGATATACAGAATTATTTATGAAATTCTTTGTGACGGCATTTTATGGGTGCTATATGGGATGGAGATAACAGTCTGCATAGAGAGGAATAAAATTCAAGTCTTGTTGTTAGAAATAAAGATTAGTAAATCTATAAGAACATCAAATTCTGTCCAAGAAAACCATTCATTTTCACAAAACAGTAATTTTTTAGATCCGAATGCATTATATTTTGCCAGACTTACTTATTTAATATAATTATGCAATGAATAATACACTTATTTAGTTAGCAAAAATAACATTGGAGTAGAAAATTTGATAACAACTTTTATCACTATGCACATGAAAACCATTCATTTTCAAACAAATATAATTTTTTTAAGATCCAAATGCATTTTATTTTGCCAAAACCTTCAAAAAAAAATGATACAAAAGTTTTTGGCAAAAAATATTGCATTTGGATCTTAAAAAAATTATATTTGTGTGAAAATGAGTGGTTTTCATGTGCATAGTGATACAAGTTGTTATCAAATTTTCTACTCCAATGTTATTTTTGAATTCAAGTCTGCTAATGGTCTAAGACCTTTTTGTCCAAGATTTTCGAAGAATGCAGGTAGATAAGAAGGACTGATTTAAAAATGTCATTGCATGCAAAAAATACACACACGCCTCCCTTTGTGACACACGTCAATTACGACGTCATTTATTATTTTCAGTAGTACAATGCAAATCATATACAATACCGTTTTAGAGAATGGTGAGAATAAAATAAATTCGCATACAAGTTTTATTCTGGATGCGACATCAAAATTGAAACTAAACCTTTACTTTGTCTTACCTAATAGTATTATATTTTATTGCTACAAAATAAGTTTTAATGTTTTGCGAAGATATTAACTAAGATGATGCAAAACTCACGTCACGTCTGACCTATTTGCAGCTAAATTTACTTCCTAATTTTAGGAAAACTGTGATATATACTTCATGCTAATGAAAATCTAGAAAATTCTGCGAACTTCGATGTATATATAAAATTTAGCTGACAGGTGACTTTATATAGCGTCATATAGTTAGATCATGCAAATCTCGAATCCATTCGATATTCAAATGATCGACATGCCAAACATTTATTCATTAAAACATAAAATAAAATTCCAAGTTGTAACTGAAAGAATTTTAAAAATATATATATATATATGGCGGCGACTTTCTCCGATAAATATGCTGTACTTTTAAAGATCATAACTACAATATGTACTTTCCAATAAAAGCTCTATAATTGCTATTAATAGATATGCATTTACCAATAAAAGATATCCACTTTCCAATTAAATCCATGCACTTTATAACAAATCTCTGCCATTACTATTTATTCTTTATAATATATCTAGCAATTATTTAAAATATGTTCTTTCGAAAATAGCTGTGCATTATTGATAAAATTATTAATTTATTAATGCTACGTGTATGCGATTATTATTAACTATATGCAATAACCAATTAAACTATGCAGTAATTAATAAAACTATGCACTTACTTGTAAAACTAAATGTTATAATTAATTCAATTGTCTTCTTTCGAAAAGGACTGTTATTAATACAGCTTTGCACTTATTGGCGATTTCTATGCGCGAGTAAAAAGAGCTACGATTTTGTTACATAACTCTGCATGATACTACAACTATTTATTTACTAAAAATAATAATGAATGAGGAAATGTTATGAAAACGCTTATTACAATATGAATATGTCAAGTTGTTACTTGTTTAATATCTTCAAAACCAAACTTCAAAACATTTATGTCAAATGCAAATTTTTGTATCCATGTCTTGCCTAATTTTCCGCTGTTATGTGTTTTTTAAAATTTCGTGAAACTAGTACACGGTCATTTTAACAGATAAAAGACACTGACTGTCACTGCAGATTGCGTTCGGTATAAAATGTGGGCATGTTTAGACAAGACCCTACTGTGTTGATAGCTTATGGTAGTGGCTAACTAGGCTCATTAAGTGACCATAAAGTCATTTAGATCTCTTCACACTACAGGGTTGATATTCAGTCCATCATCACTTACATCAGTCATGCGTACTACTGACCACAGACAATCCCAGTCTCCGCCAATCAAACCTCATTTAACATTGAGCTTTACCACGCGCAGACGTTCCGAACAGACAATCGTTGTTCCCAGTCAAGCGTGTCAGTATGGTGTTGAATTATGTACTTATGTTAGAAGGCAGTAAATTACAGTAGCAAAGAAACTGATCATCTATCTCACTTGGGAACGCCAGAAATCCAGTTAGTAGAAACATGGCAAGTTATTTAGTTCCACGGAGGCTTGTCTGATGTTGACAATTCTAATCACCCAAACTGACCCGTGGTTAGTTAAAGTAATATCCCGTAAAGAGGCGAGAGACATATTTTTCTGAAGTGGAAATGGGGAAAGATATTTGGTGTTTAGTTAGGGAGGGAATATGTGGAATGGTTGAGGGAGGTCGAAGCGGTGTCGGGTATCCACATCTGTTCCGGCATGTCTCTTAAACACCGACTCTGTCATTTCAGAGATGGTTCGTGTAATTCCTTCCTAGCAACACGTCACTGCGCCATCAAACGTTTTCATTATGTAACTATTTTCTCCTAATTTCTTCATTTATTTTTCATATTTTTAGTTAACTGGGCGGCAGACATCTCAAGTGAAAAGGGCGCCACTGAAATGTAAAAATGACAATTACAGATTTTCTTAATGTCCTACCAGACCTTGTCGTGCAGCACGGGTAACCAATAGTATATATACATTTTGGTCAAACTTGTTTATACTCCTCTGTTCTTTTTATCCTTTAGCTGGGGATTTGGTCTTATTACATTGATTTAGACTTTATAAGGAATATTTGACTTTCTAATGTCGTATATGTCTTGATTATAAACGCCAACTTTATCATCGGTTCTGAAAAAGAAATCTCTTACTCTCGCGAGATGTTGGAGCCAGATTTAGAAACGATGAATATAGTTCATCATTGTAGAGTAAACTTACAACTCCAATAAAGAAAAGATGGATACATGGTGATTCAATATTTCCGTTTAGTATTCTTGATCATGGTTTTAAAATAAACCGAAATATTGAATGACCATGTATCCATGTGTATCTTTCATTGGAGTTGAAAGTTTACTCTACTTTGTGAAATTCCATTAGAGGGAATGATGCTAGTCCATCATCTAATGTGGGTCTAACAACAAACCACAAAGCCTTGTCTAACTGAAACCCGGCAACTTACACTTTTCTTCCTTTATATACAATGTCAAAATTGTGGTATAATAAATGTTTTAAAAAGCATCAGGCGTTCTTTGAACGCATGAAGTCTTCGCTTAACTGAGGTGGTTGCCCAAAAGTATGGTTAATTCTGTGTTATTACAAATTCACTTAAGAACTAAAAGCTCTGCCTTAACCCATGCACATGTAAAGGGGAATTTAAAAGCAACAAAAAGATGAAAATTCTTCAAATCAATGTGTTGCCATGTTTAAATGTAGTGACTTCTCGGATATTGACCAAGATTATAGCGTTTACTTTATTGCTACTGTTTTAATTGATATATTTAGGAAACCTCTTTAAATCGACATAATCACAATTTGTAGATAACACCTTATTTTAGAAAGCATGCCGGCCGCTCCTCCATAATCTTAACTTAAAATTCTTAATAGTAGTACTCTCTATCCATCCAAAACTAATTTGTAAAATTGAGGATAAAGATTTGACCGAGTATGGGGTTGTTAAGAGGTGTCGTGTCCGACACCATGGCACACGAGGCCAGTACCGGAACTGCGTAATTAATTGCTACGTGTGGAATAACTAGGCCAAATTGCTTCCGTTTGTGCGTCTTAAATTAAGCCGGCTTGAGAAATACAACAGTATTTTAGAATAAAAAACTGTACCTAAAATTGAATACATTCTAATCATTTGAAGATCGCTCCAACAGCAATTTTGACAAAAAGTGGGAGAGAAGGGGCGGGGTGAAAGGTGGGTGACAGGTTTTTTTTCTTAACAATTGGAAATTTTCCCTATGTTTCAATTTTAGAAGAATAACAGACACACATTCTACGTACTTTATTCCAACCCTCTGAAAAGGTGAAACGGGGAACATTTTTGATACAAGAACAGACTTGAGACATTGCGTTTTTGGATTGTTGTTTTTATTTTGTATTTTTCCTTACAATATACAACAATCTTATAAAGTGTGGACATTATTCCTCAATAAACCGTGTTTCTGAAATGGTGTGTTTTCTACATTCATAAAAATTCGTTCTGACGTCACAATATTTTTCAAACTGTCGAACAGTTTGCAAGAATCGACAGAGAAACGCATACATACCGAATATGCACAACTGAAGACAGTATAAGTAACATTCATCCATCAAAATTGAAGCAAACTATTTTTTAAGCAGGCCGGAAAATACGAAGAGGTTTTATCATGTTGAATAATGTCCATGTAGAGAGTTACATTGTCTGGAAGGTTTTCCTGGTCCTTTCTGACAAACATTGACTTTTTGGTTTTACTGACGTCTCACAAATCTCCTGAATATAATTTCTTTACTTAACTCATGCGGGTATTCCAGATAATAAAGCTAACTATTGTCCCACCAATTTCTGAACGCCACGTGTACTCTTAAACCTAAACCTTTAAAAAAATATACTTGATAAAGGGAAAGACCAGGGTTACTGATTGCATATATCACTACGGTATAATTTTTCTTGACTTTAATAAGAAGGCTTATTGTTTAAAACCTTGCCTGTGTAATCGATAGTTCACCTAGCTTTGAGAGTGTCTGACAAACCCACTACTGCTTTGGTTAATTGATTGATTGGTGTTGTACGCCAAGCTTAAGGGTATTTCATTTATATGACCGAAGGTGAATTGACACTAGCACAGCCATAACATGTAAAGTGGTTTGATACTGTTGGAAAGTTAAAATTCCTCCAGTGCTAAGTAAAAGATAGTATTGCTACTCTCCAAACAAACTACCCTAAGCCATATGGCCAATATACTGCTTTGGAGATCGCGACGTGCATGCCCCATACGTGGTTTGGTATCGGTTTTCCACAAAACATCGGGAATACAAATTAATCGTCTGAATTAAAGACCATCAATTCTTGTCGCGACCAAAACGTGCACTGTGGTTACTCTTTTGAATCAGTTAA
Organism: Mopalia vespertina; assembly: GCA_030265115.1. NCBI lineage: Eukaryota > Metazoa > Mollusca > Polyplacophora > Chitonida > Mopaliidae > Mopalia > Mopalia vespertina. The sequence goes on along the minus strand of JAQQZZ010098632.1, from coordinate 27,011 downwards.
TGGCCAATAACAAGAAATACAAACGCAAATTGGAGAAACGTATAGCCACGCTCACAATAAAACAATACCTCTTAAATGATTTTTATCCGTAATCTGTACTTTTCCCCTTGTCATTCAAACTCAAATCCCGGATTATCCGCTATGTAGATTTCCCGAATATTAAGCACAACAATTTGGAAGAAACATTAACAGAACTTTCCAGAAGCGTTGCGGTTTACCAGAATGCAGATTGGGAGTTAACTATCATGGTACTATTCCGCAACTAGCCAGGTAAGTGACGTCGATATCGACATTCAATTTCGGTAGCAGTATGTCGTCAGTAACACTCAATATGAAAGGGTGACGCACCTGTTTATATGAGTGAAGTTCATATATCAGTATATGCTATTGCTATTTCCTGGGTATATATATACAAAAGATCTCGGGTCAACTAAGCAGGCCTATTCTAGCATCAAATCAGTGTAATAGTTCTATAAACTTTGGCATAATAAAACGTACTCGCGAGATGCCTCTTGTTTTCCATAACAACTCGAGATAAGATATATTTAGAAACTTGTCCCTTGGAGTTTATCTTAAACATGAGATGATTCATCGATTTTAATTAATCAACATCTCTGTGCCAGTGTGATTATTCTTAAGAGATATAATTAAATGTATGTCATTGTACCATATACTGTGTTGATGTATATAGATAGTTGCTTTTGTATGTGAGGTTTAAATGGTGGATAAACGCAAATATTCAGGTTCCCATGGGACTTTCTTAAGAGCGGATGGAACATTTCATTTACACTTTGTTTAGAACAAAAGGATGGATATTTTGCTCTGGGCGATTCTTGGTAGATCGTCAGAGTCAAGTTGAAACACCTGAGCGTCTGACGGGTTTGGAGCAGGGAGGCTGAGAGGAGAGTGGTCTTATCCCGGCGGAAAGCCTCTCGATTCTCCCCTTAAAGTCTTCAGGGCACATACCCCTCTCTTACCTCCCCCTTATCAGGTGTCCGCGAACACCCCCATCTAACATAAACATTACTCGAGATGGCATTTCTATTATTTACATCAAAAACACCCACATTGTGACGGTATTTAGGATTTAATATTGAAATCTATCAGGCGAAATCTTAATTTAAATGACCAGTTCCTTACCTCTATAGCCACGCGTTAATATGGTGTCAAAATAACCCTGTAACTTGGGAATGAGTTGGGCCTTAAGTTAATTGCTTAATACAAACATTCAACTCAAAATATAAAACAGAAAAATGTCAAATGAATCCATCACCCCATACTCAATAGAATACTTATTTCGCGAACGTATAATAAATATTCAAATGCGGAGGTTATATTATTGTCATGGAAACGGATGCTTGATTCGATACACTGGGTTAACCATGACTATGTTGTTATAGGGTTTTAACGCCGTACTTAAGGTTATTTCACTCAAATGACGGCGTGCCAGTCCAATGGGTTAAGGAAACCAACCAACGCCACTGGCAACAAATAATGACAAGATACAAGACAATCCAAGGACGCCAAACAGAAGGAGGCGAGACAATTTATAGTTATTTTATAAAATATTAGTTCATTGGTTATCTGTTTAACAAGGATCTATTGTTGGCGATTTTAAGGAAGCACGTGTTGTTAGTGTGACTTTACCGCCACAGGATATACATGGTAGAAAGCAATTTGCCACTTTGTAAAGCCTGTTCCACTTTCAGTTTCAAACTGGTAATTTAAAAGCAAGCATAGGACAGAGAGGGCCAGGTGATTCACGGAAAATCCCAATTTACAAACGTTCTATCACTGGACAAGAATCGTTGTGTTTGTAGTCAATTATTATATAAATTATAAATAAACCTCCTGTGATTGGTTCAACCAGGGTCACGTGGTCAGTAAGTATGACAGCATATTGAATACATTTGATACAGAATGAGTCAATATTCAGTTGCCGAATAATAGGCCTATCCATCCGATTTCTGCGGAAAAATCAATTTTATATTTCAGGTTCTAAATATAGCCTGAATCTCCTGACGGGTACTTTTCATTGATACTTATCACTATTTGTTTGTTAACGTTATACGTGAACCTAATAAACAACCTACTGATTATTAAATCAAGGTTGTGTTTATCTCAATTTTTCTTATATCATAAAACGCTGATGGACTTTTTACAAGTTGACTATACTGTTGACATTGACCCAAATGAGTAAATATGACATCGGCTAAACCCTCTGTCAATATTTTCCTTTTGGTCGATATAACAACATAATCACCTTGTAAAAAGTACATAACTGTATATTTATTGACTACCGTGGTAGACTATGAAGAAAATGACAGATTACTTAGTTACATGTGAGACCTACATCCCAAATTATAATGGGTGTTCGTAAATTTGTGAACTTCATTTGAAACCTTTGTACTTTTTACTTCTCGTATGGATCGATACCGTCTTGTTTTGCTTTTGGAACCGGTTCAACTGAAGGTAACCCTAAAATAAGAGCCGTTTAAAGAGTAGCGCCCAATTCAACGGGCATTTGAGGGTGAAGTTACAATATAATTTGGCATATCTATTGAATAAGTTATATGTCTGTATTCAAACAAAGATTGGTGACCACTCAGATGTATGTCGTTAACATAAAGTAAACTCTTACAAACAGTTTGTTTGCCTGATCGTGTGTTTTTGTTTTTTTTTCTTGTTGTTCGTTTGTCTTTTTGTTAGTTTGTTAATTTGTTCGTTTGTTGGTTGGTTGGTTGGTTGGTTGGTTGGTTGGTTCGTTCGTTCGTTCGTTCGTTCGTTCGTTCGTTCGTTCGTTCGTTCGTTCGTTCGTTCGTTCGTTCGTTTGTTTGTTTGTTTGTTCGTTTGTTTGTTTGTTTGTTTGTTTGTTTGTCAGCTTGAATAAATACGACGATTCGTGGTTTGCTGAAAAAGATCCAAATTTGTGTTAAATATATTTGTAAGTTAATTTGCCTCATGAATAAATTTGACATGAACTTATAATAATGAAATGCATCAGGAAATAATCGAACGTATCCGCTAGGATAATGTCTGTGGTAACTCTTGTGCTATGTATCATTTGAAAGTGTAGAACAAAATGCTGATACCTTCTCTAATTCCAAAGCGACTATTCGTGTCAAAATGGCGTTAAGAATAATCAGGACGTTCTTCTTTAAACCATGCTAAATTTTCATTTGTATCGTAATCACTTTGTCCGATCAATAATCGACGGAGGCTAAATAGGCATGGCATTCAGAAAGGTTGACCTTTGGGTTTATCCCAAAGTTCCCAGTTTGCGTTTAAAAGCTAGATGGTACTTGATGGTTACAAACTGTCCCAGCTCGTGTAATAAGTTAATCTGCCCACCTTGACAGTGGCGTAATATGAAGGTCATGTCCATCTAGTTTATGTTCTCAAAACAATTCACAGAAAACAAGACTTTGTTTCATAAGCCAATAACTTGGTAAATAATATTCGAAATATTGCTAGCCACTGCAGAAAACATTCATTAATGCGTCTCGTTTAATTTCAAAGGAATCGTTTTCGTAAATTATAAATTATAAAATTCACTTTACACCCGTTCACAAAATAAATTCTTATTTGTTTGTGTAGTGGACAAATACTTCACACCAATCCTATCTTTTCTTTGATGTTTTGTGTACTCCATTTTTCATACACGGATTTAATTTATATCCAGAACTATACGGATATTTGATACCTTCGGATATTTGAGACCTAATAATTTGTACAGTATGTCATTTTTATTTAAACTTGACATGGACGACTATTATTATTTGTAGCGCATTATTACTTTTAGTAGGCCAACTGTCTTCGTGTTAATGTAATTCAGTCTTCACGCTATAGTGACTTTTCCTGTGCGATAAGCGCATCCGGGTCCACGTGACTCGATAATACATCCGGATATTTTACGAAGCGCCAACGTTTCTTTTTGGAACCGGCTATATTCGTATATATGATCAGTGTAAACGTGATTGATTGGTGCTCTGTAAATATTGTTTCTACCCGAGTTTTAATCGGGTTAAAGTTTTCCAGTTGAGAAAGGGATCCCCCTCGGAAAGTCAACATCGCAGCTTAATCTCTAAATGGTTTAACCGTGGTGTTTGTTTAAGACTCGTAACGAACGGGTAGAGTTACAAGTTCCACCCAACAGACGCCCAACACTGTCTACCTATAGGCCTACAAGTTGACAGATAAATAAAGCAAAAATTAACGCCAAAATTCAGTGTTCGATTAACGATTAAAATTTCTTTGCACACTATTTGAAAAGCACTTTTAAACTGTAAAATGAAGGTGATACAGAAAATGAGCAAATGTAGTTAGCACCTGATCGATACAGTAAGAAATACGGTAATTCAACATACTGTATTTTCATTATTTATAGTGGATTGGAAGGCTCAGACTTAAAGAGTAAACTTATATATTAATGATTTAGATAGAATATTATGCACATTTGACCGCATTAAAAGAGTACGCGAGTTTAGGGACTATAAAGTGAGGTTGTAGTTTTGCGTACATGGTGGCACGTCTTGTTATAAAGTGTTTACTGCGTTGACACATACGCAACTATAGCTACCCGATTTTGACTTTTTAGCGGATTAAAACCCAAAGAGCTTAAAAATTCACCAAGCTAATTTTATCCATAAGTTTGATTTTTATTGACCATGCCCCGCATGATGTTTAGAACATGAACAGATTCTCCCAGCGTATCGTAGCAAAAGTGGTTATCAAACCAAACAAAGTGAAATGTCCGTACTTAGGTCTCACGTGAACCTGCATTCCGCTGACGTTATTTCAATTTTAGTTGATTTAAGCACAATACTCTTTTCATATTTACAGAGCCACTATCATGCTCTTTGGATGTTTTAAGTCTTTATTAACTTTATCAAATTATTGCACATCGAAATAATATCACTATCTAGCTTTTACTAATGTCATTTGAACAGCTAAACCCTTGGTTTACGCTGATTAGTTTAGAGTACTACAAAAGAATGTAATTCCAACGAAAAACTCATTTTGACTTTACTATTTCAGCGATTTATTTTGCCATCATCCTGATTTTCGGTGATTTTCGACTTTCCTGATGATGGAAAAATAAATCGCCGTTATAACTCTTTCGTTCTTTTGAGTTACACTACTCTTGTGCTATGTTGAAAAACTAAATTCGATAAGTTCATAAGTGTTCGAATAAGGCCAACTCTGCGGTGAATTCTTAAATCCCGAGTGTTAAATGTTTCCAAGAATCCAAAGTATCTACCTGTGTAATTCAAAGGGGAGAATATGGATCAATATTTTACCAGGTGACAAATCATGCGGGTTGATTATTCGGTTGTTGTTGTTGTTGTTGTTGTTGTTGTTGTCGATTGTAAATGTTGTTGGTCACCATCCCAAAAAAATATTCTCAATGTGTGTAGTTTGTCTTAACCGGAAATTGTTGTTACTCTAGAATGTATCGCATTTATAAAATGTACTCTTTTACAACGTATTAATTGCTCTCAATCCTTTCTTTATTCCTTTATACATAATTGAATGCATCCAAGAGCTGCTTATTTTATCTATAACATAGCGTCACTTGCATCGAATCTCTAAACAGAAAAGAAGACTGCTGGAAAGAAAAGGCTTCCTTGCAGGAGTCCAGATATAAGGTTGAACATCAGACGAGACTGAAGCAATTAAAAGCACATCACTCTATGCTACACCAGCTGAATGTCTTGTCCGACAGAATGGAGTCTGGTAGTAAGCAAGCTATAATTCCACACCACATAGAAATAATATTAATTTTCCTTAAGTAATTTATTTACATGTTTTATTCCGGCATCGGTATAAACAAAGACGAGTCGCTGACTGTTGGTTGTTAGTAAGACGCGTGGAGTTCTTTCTCTTGGGCTATAGTAATGACTGGTATATAAGGTCTGGTAACACTGTGGCGTCCTTACGTCTCGGGTATTGACCAAACGCCTCTGCGAGATGACAGGAAACTCGTCCGCGTTTGTTATGCAGACTGCCAAAAGGAGCTAGAAACAAAACTTCAGACACTTTGCTGGCAAACTCTGATGGGGGTTTCGATGGATTCCTAACCATGTGAGAAAAACCACGGCCCGAAATGCGTGCGGTAAATGGCTAGTATGTGATTGTGTAGCTTTATACAGCGCGGCGTCTAGCGAACGTTAATCCAAACCCTGACACCCGTCTAAATGTTTGCAAAGAGTTGTAGCCTGTTTTAAGAGCTTCTTCTAGCAGACGTGAACAAGTCTTCACTTTGTTAAGTGGCCCATTAAATACATCATGTAATATTAGAATTTACGGGATAATTAGATCAAACAAGCTCGTTTCAAGACGAGGCCAGGCTCTGCTTGAATAATGTTACCGAAATAAAATAAGCCTACACTGACGCGATGTTATTTTATCAATTTAAATAGTAAATCTAAATACGGAAGATTGACTGTAAGATCTAGAATAGCGCCGTGTTTTTTTTTACTATAAAACAGCACATTGGTTAGAAGGTTGAATTCTATATGAGAGATCTAACCATTCCTTCTTTCGTTAAGACTCTTTAAAAAGTGGTTAACTTTGTGTGTAGTAAGTGGGACTACATTTTGGGGAGGGACTAGATTTTAATTACTGAAAGAAAACAGCTTGAATTGTCTGAGTGATACGGCAAGATAATACGTATTTTTTCTCGGGGAAACAGGACAACAACAACAACAAATATGCAACCATAATACAAGCGACTGATTTACAAGGCCCATACATTTCCGGCAGAAGAGTGCTTCCGATTAGGGTTGGTTGCTTGGTTGATTGGTTGGTTGGTTGGCTGATTGGTTGGTTGGTTGCCTGGCTGGTTGCTTGTTTGATTGATTGGCTGCTTGGTTGATTGGATGGTTGGTTGGTTGGTTGGTTGGTTGGTTGGTTGGTTGGTTGCTTGGTTGATTGGATGGATGGATGGTTGGTTAGTTGGCTAGTTGGTTGACTGGTTGTCTGGTTGGTTGGGCGGTTGATTGGTTGGTTGGTTGGTTGGTTGGTTGGCTGGCTGGTTGGTTGGTTGGCTGGTTGGCTGGTTGGCTAGTTGGTGGGTTTCTTGGCTGACTGGTTGGTTGGTTGGCTTGTTGGTTGGCTGGTTGATTTGTTGGTTTGTTGGCTGGTTGATTGGTTGGTTGGCTGGTTGATTGGTTGGTTTGTTGTCTGGTTGGTTGGTTGGTTGGTTGGTTGGTTGGTTGGTTGGTTGGTTGGTTGGTTGGTTTGTTGGCTGGTTGGTTGGTTGGCTGGTTGGCTGGTTGGCTGGTTGGTTGGTTGGCTGGTTGGTTGGTTGGTTGGCTGGTTGATTGATTTGTTGTTTGTTTGTTTCACAACTTTGTTTTGTAACACAAAAGGATATACATTAACTGAGTTTCAAAGTTGGGGCCTGTGGGATCGGAGAGTGTAATTTTATGTAAGGCCCATTTTTACTGCCACCGTAAAAATGCAATATTCGAAGTACGGTGTGGGCGATAAATGATAAAAAAAATAATAAGACTTGACCATCACCGACTGTTACATGGTCGTTTCTTTTATTATACTTTGAACTTTATTTTGCCGCGACTTGAAGTGCAGTATTCAGTTTTTGTTATGTATTGCTGAAACAAACTATTCCCTCCGAACCTTGTGCTAGCATGTTGGCCTATTACAATAAGAAAAATAGTTGCTTTGGGAATTAAGAAAGTAAAGTTCTTAAATAAGGCATTCCATATGAATAGTTTCTGAGGTTACACCGAATTATGCAAGTCGTCTAAATGAACATATCATGATATGGGTTTGACCGGGACGATATCCCTTATAACATGAGTAGATTGAAGTATTTCAGAGAGCTCAAATTACTATATCCTACACGAGGCGATCACAGTCAGTCCGAGTTGTACGAAAAGAAGGAGGGACAAAACCGAGGAGCGGATGCCAGCGGGGAAGTAAACCGACCTCACACAGCTAAACTGACTTCCCATTGGTCCTAACAGAAACTTACAAATGGAACGAGCATTGAAAGATACGTCAACCTTTTCATGACTATACGATCACCAGAGAGCTAGCGTAAAAATTCTCCAACCCATTCCCTGGTGACGCTTAACGTCTGTTTAGATCGTAATTACAAAACAAGAGTGAGAGAACAAGTACCAAGTGGTTGTGTTCGTGGTGAAACATGTACGCAACCCATGCGTTCTCTACGCCGTTTTCCGTCAGAGATATCTTGAAGGCTGAGCCACATTCTGATATAGACTATCCAGCCAAAATGAACTTCGCAGGGAATTTTAATATGGACAATACTCGATTCCTTTCTTGGGACATGCAGCAGGCGTTTAATATGCAGATGCCACATAACCCTTCTTGTCTGTACGGGGGAGCAACCCCACCACATCAACAACAACTTCATCAGCAGGCCCTGCAAAACCAGGCTCCCATCTACACGAACCTGTCTTACAGCCCACCTCTGTCAGCGCTGCAAGGTAGCACCGTCAAAGAGTTCGACTTTACGGGGACGGGTCATGTTATGAGCAGCTCTCCCACCGGCCAGGGGCTCCTCTCTCTCGATACCCCAGACCCACAGGATGACGACTCCGTTGAAAAAAGTAAGTGAATCCCGGCCGACTGTTGAGCCTCTTCCCCTTTACCCAAGTATCGTACTTGACTATAGATGTTCCCATAAGTGCTATACCCTTATCCTTTCATGCTTAAGCTAGATGAGACCAGCTTGATTAAACCCCATCGTGAGTCAAACTCCACTTCTCGTTCGTAAGTGCGTGGCAAGTATGTATAAGTGAAGTAGGTATAGATCAATATAGATTGTGCTGCAACCTCTTACTTTTAATGCTTGGAGCCCTTAAGTTAAGCTCTCGTCTAACTTCACATTCTAAAAAGCGTCTTGTCAACTTTTCAAAACCCTTAATACCCTCTTATATAAAACTGTCTTCTATCAAACGTGTGCTCATTGCCGTTAAAGACGTGCGACCAAGTAGACATATTGGGAAACTTTGTTAAGTATAAAACGAACGAGTCGTGGATATGGATGCATAATTCAGTAAATTAATTTATGTAGTATAGATCAGGAAAATACTATTGTCGAAGGCGATTGTGGATTTGTTAAGGACATGTCACTACTGGTAAGGTATCATATTGTATTAGTTTTTCTCACGTTAGAAATGGACTGTCGCAATTTTTTTTCTCACACGTTCCAGAAGTTATAACTTTTTATTGCAATGCGTGAAGGTTATTAAATGTAACACAATATAGTTTTAATTATGGGAATTTTTTAATGATTCCATCTCATTTTGCTTCGGTTTGTGTTGTTGTTGCGGGGTCGGTTGGAGTGGGGTGGGTGATCGTGGAGGGTAATTTTTAGTAGAGCAACAGATTAGGTTACACTAAAAGGAAAGAACATTAAATATTTCTTCCCACTGATTGTTGAAATAGGTATAAAAAAAAATAATCACACCAAACCCACTAAAGCATAAGAAGCTAACTTAAATATACGGAAAGCGTCGATCTTGTCATTTATAATTGTGCATGCAAATACCTGTGTTATTGTGAAATGTCTTCTGTTAAAGATGATTTTAATTGTCTCTTTTGAAACGATATCCTGTTCGTTTTGATTTTGTATCGGAGAGACCGTATCTACAATTGTACATTTTATTAAATTGTATTGTACAATTGTACATCATTGAATAGTTGAATACATTCCAGTTCAACTGTAATTTGTTTTGAATATTTTGAAGAAACCGAAAGTACTCCGGCTGAATTAAAAATTGCTACAATACATGCAGTGGTGAACATGAAAAAAACGTGGTTGCACTGGGAATTGAAGGAACGTTAATTTCTGGAAGGGAAATCGAACAGAGGGATTCTTGTATGAAAACGATTTAAATTTTTCATTTGGAAAATTAACCATAGACTATACATTGATATTCCCGTGATTCGCATCCCAGTGGGGACGATCTAAATTTCAAAATTTGAATTCCCTACGTTTGGAAATATGCATTAATATTTCGGAATCAGAATCAAAAGAGCATTGTTTTTACTGCAAAATGGTTTTCTTGGCGAAATGCTACCTGCAATGTTTTATCCAGATGCAAAAATAAAAGAATTTGTCATATGGCGAACCAATGTTTAGCGTACTTGAGAACGGAATCCGAATACTCATAAATTCAGCCCAAATGTAGCGAGTCGCGTGGCTGAGAATTGTAACCAATATGTCCAGTAAGAAACCAATGTGTTCCCCGGTTTATCATGAGCCGCTTATTAGCGTGGAATGTGCGCATGGGGGAATTGGTCAACGGTCTAACTAAATCCGCTACCACAAGTTTGTTTTAAATTCGCGAGTTTTAATGTTCAAATTTGCCTGTTCAGCGCTGTTAATACGAGAGGCGTTTTCGCGTTAGCTGCCTACATATTAGAAATGAGAAGGATGTCACGAGGGTTTGTTTTGTCCAAACGGAAGGAAAAGAGCCGAGCATGTGGCTTGATAAATAGTTTATCTCTCTCGTACATCTGTGCAGTGTATTATAACCACACAATTGTATGAATACAGTACCTAGAATTCAATACAGTATAACATGGTATTAAATTTAACTGAAGTATATGAATATACATACATATACATTCACTGAATTATGATACATAAAACCCACAATTAGAAAACTTGTCTGGGTGAAGGGGGGATATTTAGGTTACATTTATCAAGTTTCGCTTGTTTAATTCTTCTCGAATGCAAAGTCCGAAATATTTTGGTATTTTTACTGACGTTAAAACCAAAGCCGTAAAAAAAAAAAAAAATATTATACATTGATGTAAAAATGGATTTTATCAAAATGTTTCACAAACTTCGCACAAATGCGGTATTATATTAGCGAAGAGGTATAATTTCTGTTTAAACAATATTTCTATTGTAATGTCGTACTTGACATTATTCTTATAAATTACTTCGAATTCGATTTTAGTTTATTTCCTTACAAGATGTTCAGGCAAATTCACAGAATGGCGGGCCATTTTAACACCTTTTGCCTTCGAATGTGATGTTGCTTTTTTAGGGGGAGAGGGGGGGGGGGGGATTTGTTTTGTGTGATTTTTGTCTTTTGTTTTTTGGTCGGAATGGGTGAGAGGGGGAGGTATTATTTTTAATTCTTTTTTGTTTGGGGTTTGATAATTTCATTTTATTCATTCAATCGTCAACACATACAGATAACATGTTTGGTGCAACCAGCCGTTTATTTATATTTCTAATGTAGAACAAAAAAAATTGCAGTCTATATATACATACTAGTTCGCCCATACAATGGTAGATGCCGATCGTGGGAGTGAAAGACGTATCACTAGTTAAGGATTTAAAGTCGATTGTTAGTCTGTTGTCTTTTTAAGTAAGTCCAGATCTGACAGCTACGGGCATGTTGTGGGTCTAGACGGGAGACGGTAGATAAAGCCATCAGGCAGCCCGTCTCTCCCCTCTCTTGTCTCCCTGCTCGATTACAGTCAGAATAAACAGAGGCTCGGGGTTAACGTTTACCAAGTTAGTCCTAGACGACAACCACCTGAAAGTTGATCAAGTTAACCCGTAGAGAATATAGATTTCAATCTGTGATAAGTTTGATAGATGTTCATATAAAACAGGGCGCCTCTTTACGGCGGGTCGATCTCTGGCGATATGTTTGAAAACTGATTTTGCCGACACGAGCCCTTTCGCTTTCCACTCTCGCTTTCTCCGAGACTGGAGCGACTCATTGTCTGACGTCTTCTGTTTGTGTCGTCCCGTCTTTGAATATGCCCCAAAAATGGCAGCCCTAACAAAGAGCTAATTGTGCCACACGCGATTTGCCTGAAGTTCTATGTGTGATGTTTAAGCTAAATGGTCGATCCAGTAAACACTAGGATATTTGACTCCAGTCATAACACATTGTTTGATTTCTTTTAGATTTTGCGTCCTGTTTAAATATGTATTTCAACTACAAATGTTAACAAAACCCTAAGCTTTTCTTTAATCTTTAAATTACAAAACGAATATGTTATCCAACATGGTGGCAAATGTCAATAATATAACCGTTTGATGTCTGCAGTGCATTTCAGTTCCTTCGTTTAAACTTTTGAACATTTAGATGACATGTTATCTAATCGCTTTGTCAAGTAAACGCCTATTGACCTGTTGTTATATAAGAGGATACTAAATCTCAAAGGAACTATTGAAAACAAACAATATCATCGAACAATACCTATGAACCAAAAACTTTTATATTTTTGCAACTAACTTTAACTGAAACATTATTACAACGAAGATTGATGTAACAGATTTTCGGCATTTCCACATCTAGGTTTGTAAATTAACGGAAACTGTAAAATAGAAAAAATATATATATTGCCAGAATGAAGATACATAGTCGCTCAGAAATGATGTCCTATGCGTTGATTCAGTATCAAGAGAGATGGAGACATTTTTTCAAGACGTAAAAGTTAAAAATTCCCACCGAATATATTCAGCGCCTGTTAACCAAAGTTAAGCCCGAATATCCAACAAGGGTGCGTCCACCTGGAGCTCGACTGATTTCTTCTTTCTTCTAACTATTAGTTTGTTTGTTTTGTTTTCTTTTTGTATTTATTTGTTGTTGTTGTATTGTTTTTTTTTTTGTTTCTTGTTTTTTTTATATGTTACTTTTTAGTTTTATTTATAAGTTTTTAGCGACCGTTTCTTTAAAATTCTTAATATTAATTGACCATGCGGTGCTCTGTTGCGCAGAGTAGTTTCATCAATTTTTCTCTGCTTTTGTTTCGAAAACTAAATGAGGTATTATTTGGAAATAATGTGTTCAGAAATGTTATCCTTCCTGAGAGAAAAGTAAACGTCTCTCAAACACAGCTTTTATCAAGCCAAAATATTAAAAAGGCAATTGAAATAATATATAAAATAATATATGCAGGCTGTACAGTTGTTATAAGTTTAATTTTAAAAAACAAAAACCATTAACTATAAGTGTTCCTGTACTTTTGTCAGACAAGACTATAAAGAAATCGAAAATTTTGATTACATTTATTTTTAAATATACAATATACTTTAAAAGTATGCAATTTTTTCATTAGGTTACGTAGCATGCCCTAATTGTTTATGTATTATTTATAAATTGAGTGAAAACAAAAAGTTGGATTATTTTTTTATTATTATAAAAATATTATACATATCTTTAATTGTATAATATAGAGACAGGAATTGACACACTTCAAGCGGGATCCGAACCCGCGTCCTTTCATTTATAAGACCACCACTATGGACGCAGCGGGATAAATAGGCTGCATTGAGCGCGGTGTCTTCCAAATTGTAAACAATTTGCGCAATTGAATATGTGAATATATTCCTCAAGAGAAAGAATTTACACGCTGTTGATGCATGAATGTACATTGTATTATTTTGTCTTGAGAAATAAACAATTCAACATTTTTTGTACTTATACAGGGCTAAATTAATTTTTCTAAAGTGCGGGGCTTATAACACGTAAAAAATATATTTCAGACTTTTTTCTGGCCATAATTCGTAATGACTTATCGTATATATTGAATATGATTCTTCAATTCTTGTATGCTTTGTATAGATATTGGTATAGGTCTTTTCGTAAAAAATTTACTTCTTTAACATTAACAGAGAAAAATTATTGATTATCTGAAAAGTACAGATCCCATCTGTCGAAACAGTTGTAACCCTTGAAGCGCTATTATATAGTATTGTCAATAATATACACTATCATTGCCAGGTAATCGTTGCCAGGTATTTGTACAATAACTGTCTCAGGTCAAACACCTTAAGGGACTTATACAGTAACTGTTTTAGATGTCGTTACCGTCAATCATCCCGTCAGAATTGAGCACAAGAAATCCGAAACAGGGCGGGTTCGATTCTTCGCCCTGCGTTCAAGCTTTCCTGGTCGGGATTTTCCTCAGCGTCGACAGCTAACTTTTTTCCTGTAATATTAAATATGGCTTATAGAAACAAATAAATGAATAAAGTCCATGATTGTCTATCATAGATGAACAACAAAAAAAAGGGCAGGTATATTCAATAATCAAAAATTAAAATTAATTACCTTGGTAAATTGTATAATTTTAGAGTAAATATTTTCGACGACTTCACCCGGCACTGTATCCCTTATAGAAAATAATGATTTCCACCATGTTTTGGGAATAATTTCCAAATTAAATATTATATCCATTTTTTTTTTAAGTGTTGCATACATTGCTGTATTTTTTAGCCACAATATATTAACACGATTTAAATTTTGCTTAATCATTTTTGTGATTTGCCGTGGAGAATAAAAAGCGATACATACAATTCTTGAGTGCTGGGTTTGCTGACCTGAACGATGATATAATTTATCGACTATGGACACATCATTTGTATCTGTGCCAGTCTTCCATCTATGTTTTAGTTAACAGGATTACATTGGCTGAAATATATTGATTAACAGTTGTCAAAAGTTAATAGCATGATATGGTCACCCTGATAAAATAAAGGCAGTCTTTTTTTTACCAATTTCATGGTTTTGCTTAAATCAGCTCTACATCGTGAGAGATACCATTTGTAAAAGTGCTTACTGCAAACGTTGACTTTTAATAAGATAATTGCCTTAGTAAAGCATGTGGGATGTGACATAGACAGATTTACAGGGTTTTTCAATTTATCTCTAAAGTGGTAAATATGACTTAGGCACTTATTTTATTAGGATGATGATGATGATATATATATTTATATATATATCTATCAATTATCTATGCATAGATAGAATTTAATGGTTAACTTATACGTTATTAGAATTTCTTATTTTAGCATTTCGATACGAACTTTTCAACTAATTGGTTTGGTTAAATCTTGAGAATATCTCAGAGCCGTATTGTGACATGTACGATGCTGATTGACTAAATTGTTTTGCTGTCTATAAATGAGCTTTAAAATGTAGAGGAATTAATTACGTCTACACACGTCTGTGCTTTTGGGAGTGGTTTTTACCGTCTTAACCATGACACGTATGGCAGGCATGTGGATATAGTCAACTGCTAATCAAACCGTTACACCTCTACTCTCATATTTACTCTTCCTTTTACTTTGTATAAAAGACGTCGGAGTGACTTAAGTGAATAAACGTGTCTCGGTTATTCAGACAACCACTCGGACTAGTGACACGGATAAATTCGTCTACCACCATATACTCTGAGAAAATCTGCGACTTTACATTTCATATCGGCTGTATATCCAAAACTGACAGACATCATAATTTCGGAAACACGTAGGGTGCAAAAAATAATTAAGAATACAAGTTGGTTCACAAGGTTTCCAATAGGGAGTTAAAGCAGAATCCGACGGCCTACGGAACATGAATAGCTACTGTAAAAAACTAAAAGGTACAGATCTCTGTGTGTCACAATCTACACAGTTAGTTTGTGTCATATTTTAGAAATTAGACCATATGATAGCATGCGGTAAATTAATATCACATGGGTATAAAGGGGTTTTCTTTGCTAACCCTAAACAGATCTAAATTGAGTGGAATATAATACACACCCGAAGATTAACACGTGTTATGGAAAACTTACAGTGCCTGGAAAGCTTGGAAATTGGTAAAACTTTCTACTTACGGAACTGTTTTGCAGATCGACATAGAAGATTGCCTTAGCTACAATTTACGACTGATATCAATAAAAAGACGAACTAAAATAATGGATGCTACGGACAGTGCACGATTGAACAGTTAGGATGTTATACTTTGTGTGTGTGTGTGGGGGGGGGGGGGGGGGGGGTTGTGGACGCGTTTGGCCTTAGTGTAACCTTTCCTGGTATATCCCATACATGTATAGGACTGTATTCTTGTTCCCTATCTTATAAAGTCTTTCTACAAAAGATCGTTTGAAATAGCGCTTTATATTAGAAGAAGGAATAAGCGGTTATTATCTATAATCAAGTAGTGTTAATTGGCCGGGGCGGACAACTAACGTAAATAATGTTACAATTTCAATTTTTTTTAAAATAGTAATGAAGTGGACTTTAAGAAAGTCTGACTTGAATTTATGTCACGATAGTATCGCAACGGTATATATTGGCGATTGATCTGATTGAAAAGACCTATTAAACTGTTTCAGGATATAAATTTACCGAAGCCGTTGCATGAAATGGCATCAGTAATTTTTTTTCTCTTCAATGTATTCAGAACTCAATATTTTATTGTTCTATTCCTTTGCTAATTATTATTTCTTTTATTTGACAGTGAAATCATCATGTCTTCAGTCTCCCGTCGTGGACGCATCACCCTGCTTACAGTCCGTGGATGATTGTACATCGGGGCAGCCGATTAACTCGCCACCAAAACCCCCCTCAGCACAGACCATTAATGGAAACAACAACAACAATAACAGTACTAATCCTTGCTCTGGTAACATCAATAAACCTGCTTCTAACAACAACAACAACAATTCCTCCGATTCCTCAACGAATCGATCCAGCTCTGGTTCTGGCGACTGTCAACTTATGAAGCATCGCCAGCGTCGAAAGCCACGGGTTCTTTTCTCTCAGGCACAAGTCTACGAGTTGGAGCGTCGATTTAAACAGCAGCGCTACCTCTCTGCACCGGAAAGGGAACAGCTAGCACAAATGTTAAAACTCACGTCAACACAAGTGAAAATCTGGTTCCAAAATCGCCGATATAAATGTAAACGACAGAGACAGGACAAATCTTTGGAACTGTCCACAATGCAGCCTCCCAGGCGGGTAGCGGTACCTGTGTTGGTACGCGATGGTAAACCGTGCATGGGGCAGAGTGTCGCCCCGCAGTACTCCGCACCCTATAACGTCAATCCATTTGCCTACTCAACGCCATCTTATAACAATATGAACAATATGAATATGGCTTCGATGCAACAAACAGCAGGTTATAATGTACAACAACAAATACATCAGGGAATAAGGGCGTGGTGAAATACGGATTATTAGTGGCTGGTTCTTTGTGTGAGCAAAAACTCCGAGTGATTATCTCTCAATCGGGGTGGTCCCCGCGTTATCTGTTCAGCCTAATTTGAAGGCATCGTTCGGATTCTCAGAGGGTATTAGTCGAATTGATAAGGCCGCAAAATGATGCCGGTAAACGGTTTTCATGTGGGATTCCTGTTTCGTAAAGACAGCAATGGGCGGCATAAGCGATTTTGCTGAAACTCTGGTATGTTCACCCCTTGGCTTGAGCACGTTCTCCACAGCCTATATTCTGCCTTTAAACGACTTCAATACAGGGAGGCATTTACTGGAATCCCGACCTTGCTACCCTCTGTTTTATCTTTGGGGTTGAGAAAAGTTGTGCGTGGAATGACTGTAAAGTGGACTGGCTTTTCACAAAACCAGTCATCTTTAATGACTGCGTGCACTGAAAGACGATACGACGTTTTGAAATTTATTAAATTTGAAAGGCTATTATTTAAATGTAATTAATCGAAAATATTTTTGACATTGCTGATATTTTCATTACTTAATAAATTTATTGTGAATGAATTATCCGGAGTTGTTTGAAATACTGCCAATAAAACGTTAGCTTATGGTATAATGAAGATTGTCAGTCGCCAGTTGGACTGACGACATAACTGTCACACGGTATTATCATATTTTGAGCACATGTATATGCGTTCGTGAATGTTATGATAATGTCGCTGGCGAATATAATTATGTAAAGTCTGCGTATCTACTAATCGCGAACATTTAAATATTTCAATATTTCCCCGTACGATTTATTATATAATAATAGCCTATACATCCCACTCAAAGCCACGTGCCAAATCAGTTGCGGGTGGTTAGAGGCAGCCTTCTGTTGCCCAGGTGATCTCAGAGCTTAAGAACAGCCCAAACCAAGTACCTTTTCTGTCCATGGTTTTCAATGCTTGTGCTATTAACATCTAGGGTGGTTTCCTTCACCCGTTGGCAGCCACACCGTCATGCAAGCGAAATAACCGTATAGAATGCACCGTAAAAACATAATCAAACAAACATGTAAGCCCATGTAAGTATTCCAAAGGAACATCTTCTGATTTGTTTCAGTGGCATTTAGAAGCTGTAGCAGTAACATAACACAATTCTATGGATTTCAACTTCTATATTTATTATGGAGCTACGTTTCATTGCAGAGACTATCTGAAACTATTTTAAGCTTGAGAAAGGTGATAGTATCTGCACTGAAACGTTGCTCCATAATAAATATAGAAGTTGAAATAGACTATCTGAGACTATTTTAAGCTTGAGAAAGGTGATAGTATCTGCACTGAAACGTTGCTCCATAATAAATATAGAAGTTAAAATTGAAATCCATAGAATCGTGTTATGATAACATATTCCGATCAACTGATCTGTTGGTTATATATACAGCTGAAAACACATCATTTTTTCGCAAATTATGAGATTTCCTCAATGATCTTAATTCTGCATTCATATGCCTAGCCACTTCCTGGCAATGAATTAATTGTATTATCTGTAAACAGCATGTCCCTTTTCAGAGTGCAAAACTTTTCGGCAAATCGGTTTTATGGCGAAAAACATAGAATCTATCAAAGACGAAACCATTTTCAAAATTGAAATATAATTATTTTATAGAGTGTATAGTAACTTTCGTTAACACCTCCTTAATATTCTTCTCGTCTTTATATTTCTATATCGGCATAATAAAAAATAATATAGGATGGTTGCACTGTTTTTTGTTTTTTTAATTATATACTTTACAGTTAATTTTTTTAATTTTCACCCGAGCTGCAATTTGGCCTCTCAAAACGTAGTGCTTTTCTTCATATTTCGATATCACCATGTTATAGAGAATAACGTTCGTTATATTTCATCTGTACTTTTCGGTGCCTTAATTCCTGGGGAGATCCGAGCCGCTTCAACTCCGACATAAATATCACTTACATACTGAGAAGTATATTTTGTTGTGAACAAGTTAATGTTTTGCCCTTATCTTTAACCACATTAAAAGCACTTCTGTCCATGGTTTGTTGACCGCAATTAACGAAGCACTTTTAAGAACGAAACTAAATGATTGCCACGATAAGTTTGCCTTGCTTGCGATATGTTTTATTTTTAAAATACTCATTAATCTTTTGAATAATTATAGCACGATTTATATTTTAGCTAGAAACATGATGTTCCACATTAGTGATAGTATAAATATGTTTTAGTTATCAGTATTTTCGTTATTTTGGGATAACACTTTCTTAGTTTGAACAGATTCTAGTCCGGTTGCCTAACTCTGAGGGTCGTTGGTTCGATTCCCCGGCGGATTTCAGCCTGCAAAATTTTCTGAAATAGAATCTGTTCAAACTAAGAAAGTGTTATCCCAAAACAACTAAAATACTGTTAATCTCCACTTTCCAAAAGACACAAATATTACCATGTTTTTGTTATGTTTGTGTTTATTTATATTTTGGTCCGGTTTTTATTAAAAAAAAGTATACATATATATAGGCCTGTAACCCAAAGGTCCCGGGTTCGAATCCCGGTGGAGGCAAGCAAATTTTTCTCTCTTCATTTATTCAAAATATATATATATATTTTGAATACATGAGGAGAAAATATATATGTATATATATCACAGATAATGTGACGTTACGGAAAAGAAGTTGCAAATTTGTTGTTTCCTTTAAGCTTACTTTAACAAATTCAAAAACAATTTCGAAAATTTCATTACTTTTTTTAATTTGTAATGTGTTGGTTGGTGGTCTTTTTGTTGGCATCATATTGTTGGCTTCTATATAATTGCAGAAAAACAACAACTGGAAACAGTTTAATTTTGTGAGTTTTTCAAGGCTCTATTCAAAGCTGTAACTTCTACTCTGACTTGTCATGTTTTGATACAGACGAGCTTTACGAATGTCCAAAGTTGGTAAACAGTTAGCCCAATTCACTTTACGATGCTTTTCTTTCTCTGTGTTCCTATGAGCTCACCCGGGGTGAGGCCACTCGCAGGCAGAGTTGTGTTAATCCCTCGCCCAGCACGCCCGTACAAACATCACCGATACAGCAGAGATAACGTCTGTGTTAGCCCGTCTTCATCTTCACCCCAATCGTCAAACGTAGACCCGTGACTGTGTTTATATTGTAGCTTAGAATATCACCATACTTTCCATTATCCCATTAAACACTTAACGGTCGGATAGATAAGCAATTGTTGTTGTCGTTGTTGTTGTGATGTATATAGCATTTGCCCGAGTTGGTTAATATATACACACTGGGCGTGTTAATTGGAACTTAAACTCTTCATGTAAACAATAACACTCGCTAATTTCTCACGCTAGCATCTTTAACGAGTTCCCTTAAACTGATATGGAATTTGGAAATCTCGCAATAACATAGAGATAAGTTTATTGGTAAGTGTGGCAATGTACAAGCTAGAGTAGTGTAACTCCGAACAACTAAAGACTCATTTTGATGTCAATATTTCGGCGCTTTATTTTGTATTCAGGGGAATTATTGATAACTTGTGTCTTGTCTTGAATTATTGTGCCGATAACATATTTATAAGCGTCATGGATGAAGCAAAGTTGAAAAGAAATCTGATCAATAATGTATAATATTAATTACAGTAAAAGCCATTTATGAAAAGATAAAGAAAAACTTAACACAACAAAATTTTTAAAAGCCTGTAGTTTCACTGATAAGTTTAACAAAATATATGTTCACACACAGTGTAATTCCAAAAAAATACTTCAATATTTCAGCATTTATTACACCATAATACGGAAAAACAACAACTTTATTTTGACTTAATATTTCAGCATGTATTATGCCTTGAACAGGAATGAGTCTCGCGATGATGGCATAATAAACCCTGATTGATTCAAAATTAAGTTGTGGTTTTTCTGAATTACACTATTTGGTTACTGTACAAAATAAATTTCCCACACTATCCATTGCAATAAAATCATAAATTGTCTAGGGACAAGCGTCGATAACGATCCCACACTCTTAGAAAACTGTGGCTCTGAGTGGAACCCTTTGTGGTTGTTCAGCCATGGCTCTGGTGAAACTCTTTATGGTTCTGTATGGAACCTTCCCAGCAACTGTTCCAAGTTTTTCGCCCTTTCTTCTTACACCAAAGAACCGTTTTTGTCCATATAGATCTGTCCTTTTTTCTAAAGAACCCTTAAAGAGCCTCTATTTCTAAGAGTGAAGAAAAGGGCTTTACTTTGTGATACTGGGGTGCTACATCTCGATTAAACGCCAGTTATTATCAAATATTTACGATAAAATGAATTTTAGAAACTTTCTTGCACATCTATTTAAACTGCCATCACATATACCCAATAACGGCGGTCATCGTATAGCGTATCCTTTGGCGTAATTAGGCATTGAAGGTGTAAGAGAACCTAGCCCAACAATTAAAGCCGAACATGGGTTCTTGAATTCCCTACGAAGTTAACGATTGTTCGGTATACAGTGTCATCCGTGACATCGCCTTTTGATTTTTGGTTTATTTGTGTGTTTGTTTTGTTGTTGTTTTGTTGTTGTTGTTGTTGTAGTTTTTTTGTTTTGTATGTTTGAGTTCACTCAAATGACGGAGAGCCAACACAATGGCTGAAGGAAACCACCCTCGACGCCACTGGCAGCACACAAAGACAAGACAGGACACATAAAGGATAATCACAGGACGATACAAAGACATCACAAACAGATAGGCACCATGTTCCCTTTTAGCTTTGAGGGCATCAGGAAGCCCCCACCATGGAACTACAAGCGAACAACTCATGGGTTGTCGTCAGAATTAAACTTTAACAACTATATCGAGGATTGATATATATATTTGTGCTAAGGGATCGAAATTCGGATAAGTTCACGATCAGTTCTCGGTATACACTTTGACATATATGCTTCTTCCATAAATCTCAAGCTTTCTGAAATATTATTAGCATACATGTATTCTACGAATTCCGCATTCGACAGACGTTTCTGTGTGGACTCTAAAAACCTCAGCCGGTTCACTCTGGGTTTTCAAGGTTTAAGTAAATATTGCGAGTTAGTGATTTGACATGTACTTGTATATATCTCGCTCCTCGTGGTAATTTGAGACATCATGTCTGATAGTATGTAAATACAATTACATAAAAGAATATTATGGTGCATTTAGTTATTAATATGAAAGATTTTCAATAACATTAGCTTAAATTATTTAAAGAAATGGGCTTCAGACGTTAAAAAAATTATTTGACTCAAAAACTTTTGTAATCCCCATGCTTTTTGGGGGGATATACACTGAACTAAATTATTTCATAACATTTTTAGGAAAAAGTTAAGAAAAACTCCTCCAAAAAAGCACCACCGGAATATTTCATAGATTTAAAGGAATAGGAGATGTGATTCGTCTATATCCATATTTCTGGATTACCTTAAACAGATTAAGAACAATTCCACATTAGTAAAAGGGAATTCCACATTAAACGTCTTATGGAATTGTTTCTATAACTTTGTTAAATAATATGTTTCTAGTGTAGATCCTCTCGTCTATAGAAAATGAACAGTTAATCTTTTCTTAATATTCTTTTAATTAAAGTAGAGAAATAGAAATGTTTATGCTTTCATTCAGGTTTGTTTCGCATTGTTCGGATGGCAACTATATGTTTTAAACCCTATCCTGCATGTATATCAAATCACTTAATTATTAACAGTATCTATATTTCTAAAAAAAAAAAAAAGTAACCACACCGGCACATGCAAGGATATTGATTAATTAAAATCGACGAATCATCCCATATTTTCATAGACACTTCCAAAAAGCCTGAATCGCCATAATCACATTTGAAACAATATTGGAACACATATCTAAAGGCTTCAGCGACTCATTGAATGTACTATTACGTATTACTACAATCTTGCTTGCGCGTTCAATAAAACGGAACGGATGGTATTAACGCTGGTTATTATAACTAGAGGATGAGTTCTGCTTACAAGAACGATTCGGGCATAGATTATCTTTCAAATAACATGTTCTAGGCAGCGAACAATTTCTTATAGCTCGTACTCCTGTTTATTTTAAATTTAAAAAATCGGTTAAACTTTACTTATTTTATACACTACTTTACGTCGACTTTAGCGAAATAGAAAGCGTTTTTGATAAAAGCCAGAAATGACTCTCGTGCTGGTAAACCACGTGCCACTGAGAGTTTTAATTAAGGGTTAATTAATTAAAATTCACTAGCTAGCGTCAGTAAAGCATCAAGTCAGCTGGTAAATGTCTGGTTTTCCTTAAGTATAGTGTTGGTTTATCGACAGACAAACAAACGTAACGGTATCTACACGCAATCATGCATGGAGGGTTGGGAAGGAGCTTCCTGTTGCCCTGGTGCTTTCAGAGCTTACATTTAGCCGATCTGTTTGTGATGTCTTTCTCTTACGTCCTGAGATTGTGTGTATTTGTTTCGTCTCACCTTTGCATGTTGCACAGCCAGTGACATCGAGGGTGGCTTTCTGATTCACCCATTGGGCTGGCACGTCGTCATGTAAGTGAAATAGACTTCAGTACGGCGTAAAACCCCAATCACTCACTTGAAGCGACCAATCCAGCATTAAAGTATTAAAGTTGCCTTCCTTTATTCCCCAATGTATAGGCCTTTATGTACATTAATATTAAATATAATATTTATAAAAGATTTATGCCTAAGGACCTCATAAAACGTAGAAATACAGATGTAGGTTTAGCAACTTTTCCATATAACGTTTCTACTTGACAGAACTAGTGTGTTCTGAGGTTGTGGTTTAGGGCCGCAAACAAACCCCGAATCATGCTACACGCCGATGCCAAAGCCGTGTGCCTCACTGGTAACGACACTGTGCTGGAAGGGTTCTGAGTTCGAGAAGTCTCGAGAAGCTTACTGAAGTCTCAAGAAGTCTTCTGCTGAAATATTTAACGTAAACCACAGAAGTACAGCCAGTACCGTTTCAAAAAACGACTATTCTTAATTATTATATCAGCATTGAGTGTACCGTCAATTGCTCGATTCCACGCACAGATAGTGTGCAACTCCCAGAATGAACCCATCGTGTGTGTCGCCATCTTCTGGATTCCACAAAAACTGTGCAATCCCTCCCCCCCCCCCCCCTTCCCCTACCCACAACTACTTAAATATCCAGAATATGGACGAATATTCAGAAAGCTTTAATTTCATTGATGAGCTTAACATCAAACACAATCTTCGTGATTCCTGAAGTAATGAAGTTGTGAAAGCGTTGTGCAAGTTGTAAAAGTCATTTTGTCATTCAGCATTAAGTATGCCATCAAATATTGAGTCACAAAGGAGTGCTTTTTTCCGGATAGTGTAGCTGACAAATTCCAGCAACGGCTAAGTTTATGTTTTATGAGATCGAATTTGTATCTTTCAGATATTTCTCAAAATAATCACACTGGAACAGGGATGGCGTTTAATCAAACCCGATGAATCATCTCATGTTCTAGATAAACTCCCAGAGACAAGTTTCTAAATAGTTCTTAATCTCGATTTGTGTTGGGTAACCTAGCTATAGACTCGAGAACAGGTAATGGCAATATACATATAAAGTATGGGATAAATATTTAGCAAACAAGGTAATCGATATCGGATGAGAAAAAGTTAACCTGCAAAATATTTCAAAAGTATTTCAAAGAATGAGAAATTAAGCAATCCATACGTTTCCGCTATAAGAGAAGGAACGGATTTGTTATATACGCATTAATAACTGTATTTAAAGGGAGACATAAAAACAGTTGCATTTTTCCGTCATCAAATATAAAGAGATTTCCAACGCTTTTTTGTTCTCAACTTGCGAATTCAGAGTATTTAATGTTACATATAGTATGTGGATAAAGAAGATAAAATCAAGCTAACAACTGAATACTATTTTCACACAATATAAAGTGTACATGAGTAAAAACTGCAAGATATGCAGATTAATGCATGCAGTTTAAAATTATATTCATTGCAACTTTGTCTTAAATTAGTTTGACACACACCACGTGATATTCGTCTCCGTGTTAACATATTTGAGGCGATACAATCTTTTATAAACGAGATGTTTTCAATGAAGCGGCACGAGATTTTATCGCGGATATATTTCGCGGTCGCGGACATAAAGCAGACATTTTCTATCCGCGGGTTCCTCGAGGAAAGTGTTCTTTTTAACACACCAGCTGTGACCAGAAGCTGGAACATTAAGGGATCCATTTGATTAGTCATCGTGTATTCTGTTTGGCCATATCATCTTGAGATTGACTGTTATCGTAATAATTCCTCACTAGCAATGTATTTAGTAATTCTGAAATAATTACGTTGATTTGTTATCATTTGATGACCATGGACGGGTCGTGTAGTATCCCGAGTACATCTGTCTTTCATTAGAAAAACATAGGCTTTGAGAATATGCAGACCGTGACTGCTCAGCACGTAAGCGACCAGATTTAACTGAAACCGTTTAAGTATTTTCAAGGCAGATCATCTCCCATCATGCCCTTCCTTATTTATAAGGCTAATGAGAATGTAGTATATTAAATTTAACTGAGTGTCTTCTACTCAATAATCGCTGTCTAAACTCCACTGTGTTTAATGAAGCTCTAACGAAGTCTACATGCAGTAACTTTGCTTCTCTTCAAAGTAAATGATGTTTTAATCGTTGCTCGCCTTCACACATTATAACAACTCCACGTGGTTTATACGTTTCATATAATACATAACTGGTTATATTTCCGGCAGTTTATTTGGTCCCTACCTACCACAGTTTACCCTAGCCCAGTGGTATCTCCACGGGAACTGGAAACTGAATATCTTTGATCTGTACGGATAAGGTTGCTGAATATTTTTCCGTGACGAGAAATAATTTAAAGTTGACGAATTTAATTTGAGTTGAGTCCAATTTAACTGTTAATTATTTAATTGTGGGAATCGACTACATCTCTATATCCGCAAACGTATTTATTCCAGAGGACAATTTTCTAATTTATTTATTTGTTCGTTCGTTCGTTCGTTCGTTCGTTTCTTTCTTTCTTTCTTTCTTTCTTTCTTTCTTTCTTTCTTTCTTTCTTTCTTTCTTTCTTTCTTTCTGTCTTTCTTTCTTTCTTTGTGTAAATAATTATGTAGATATACTATATATGTTTTCAGTCTTCTGAAGATTTAAGGTACCTTCTAGTTTTACAACTAAATCAATTATTGACTGTTTTAGTATATAACCTGGGGCCGGTTGCTCGAAGCGATATTAAATTTAATCCGCTATTAGATGACGTCACGCCATGTGAAGGTCTATTTATAACACGGTTTTAACGATTTAATCCGGTGTTAATCTCAGAAAATCTGACCCAGGACAATAAATTTATTGATAATCTACACATTTTTCAAAGAAACAATTAGTGTCAATAAATGCCAGCCCTTTCCGTTCTTTCTATAATATGTTCAAATCTCGCGTGACTTGCTTCCTTTTCTCACGTGCCAAGCGCTAATGAGCCAAAGTAAAAAGGAAACGAAAACTGATCAGTACAGATCAGATAGGAAAAGGTTTTCGACCTTTGACCTGCACGTTCTAAACTGTATCCGCCTTGTATACACTTGTCTAATATTAACTTAGCTGTGTTAACCTAGTGTACTTCATATCGCATTCTAGTATACCACCACCATAGATTTATTCGAGCAGCCTTTTGGTAAAATACAGGAATCCTGTCCGTCAATTTGGAATAAGACATCAAACCATGAAATGTCTATCTGTCAGATGAGGCACGTGTTGGTTGATTTATTGACTGAATTATTCATTGATTGATTGATTAATTGAATTATTGATTGATTGATTGATTGATTGATTGATTGGTTGGTTGATTGGTTGATTGATTGATTGGTCTGTTTGTTAGCTGGTTGATTGATTAGTTGGTTAGTTGGTTGGATGGTTAGTTAGTTGGTTGGTTGGTTGGCTGGTTGGATGGATGGATGGATGGATGGATGGATGGATGGATGGATGGATGGATGGATGGATGGATGGATGGATGGAT
>JAQQZZ010098621.1:0-16709 GCA_030265115.1 Mopalia vespertina | reverse complement strand
TAACTTGGGCCATTATGGAGTAACTTGGGCCATTATGGAGTAACTTGGGCCATTATGGAGTAACTTGGGCCATTATGAAGTGCGAGGGCCATTATGAAGTAACGGGAGCCATTATGAATAAACTGGGGTCATTATGAAGTAACTTGGGCCATGTTCAAGTAATCTGGTCAAAAATGAAAAAAGTTACTCAGTCATATCCAGAAATTTCGGGGTCATATCAGTAGAAATAATTTGACCAAGTTGCTCCGTCAAATAACAAAAGTTACTCGGAAATATATAACAGTTAGTCATAACTGAAGTAACTTGGCTATTTTCAGCCATTTCCCAGGCAGAGCTCATATAAGGAATTTATGCATGCATATCCCAAAGTTATGGACCCTCCATTGAATGGGACACACCACAATGAATGAGGTGATACAGGATGGAGGTGGGCTATAACAGGAGTTTATTGCCCTGGTTTAAACAAGACCCATATTGCCACCAGCTGTGGCCAGGCCAATATACAATCTGTAATATGACACCAACTACTTCCTAAATAGATTTTATTCCATTTACAGCTTATGCCATGCCAACCCAAACAAAAATTAATTAAAACACAGGGTCAAACATCAGTAGACAAAGATTAAAACTGTAAGAAAAGACTTAGAAGTTGCTGTTTCAAAGGTCTACTAAAATGATTACGAACGGATTCTCAATCCTTTCACCAAAAATAAATTAACAAAAACAGAGCCTTTAATTGGAAGCAAATTATTAATAACGCGCAACAAGAAACTTGGAGCTCTTATAACAATGAAAGGAAATTCAAATGTCTACTAAACTGATTAATTAATATTAATTAAAAATGAACCAATAATAAACATAACAAGCTGGACCACAGAGTTTGTTGTGGTGGTAGTCACCAAAAAATAAAATAAAAATAACTTAAAAATATTAAATAGACCAAGGTGAAATATCTGGATTTCCTTCCCTCATAAATGTATAAATTTCCATGAAATGTACTAATATTCCCTGAACTCTGACTCTATAGGAACTATTTTTTAGGCTACTCTGTTCAATTCTAATTATGAAATACATTGAAGCATTATAGTTTTACAACGTTCTGGCATAGGAATCTCAACCAAGTCTGTCATGATCAAGTCTGATTGGTGAAGATTTCGTGATATGGTTGTCTAGATTAAGAAAAAATTGCCCAAATATACAAGTCAGTTGAATAGAGCTCACAAAATACTGCATGTTCTACTTTATTTTTCCTGCAATTTCACCTCAATACTTTATTGTTGGATACCTAATAGGTGCAGGATTTATGCGAGCTCCAATACTTCCATAAGGACAATTGCAAGCAAAAAAAAAAAAGAAAGGAAAAAAGCACAATTTTTGATCACATTCCTATTTATTCATTGATAGGTGTTTTACGCCATGCTAATGGATATTTCACTTATATGACAGCGGTGTATTCCAACAATTATTGACAGTAGCACAACCAAGATGTGGAGCACTTCCTAATTTAAATATTGTAAAACCCGCAAATACTTTGGCCAGTAAAATAAATATTATTGTGCAGTTGTACAACTCTGCAGGCTCCAACATACAGAACTGCGACAGCTGTAGAATAACAACATCTGTGACTCAAATAGTAACATAAAAATAGGCAAGGTAGGGCTAAAGTATTGAATTTGTGTATCTATACAAAATTCAATATATATTGAATTAAGTATTTTTGAAGGTGAGTTGGCTGAGAAGTCTAGGTTATAGCTATCTGACTGTTGTTTGTTGGGTTTTACAATCGTGAATCTTTTCCGTCATTTGACAGGGTGCCATCTCTATAGGTGAAGGAAACAACCCTCGACATCACTAGCAGCAAATAATTGTTTGTTTGTTTGATTGATTGGGGTTTAACGTCGTACTCAAGGGTATTTCACTTATATGACGACGACGTGCCAGTCCTATGGGTGACAGAAACCACCCTCGACACCACTGGCAATCAACTAAGACAATACGTGACAAATACAGGACAATAACAGGACGCAATACAGACACCACAAACAGATGGACTTCCTGTTCCCCTTTAGCTCTGAGAGCACCAAGGCAACATGAAAATCCCTCCAACCACACGCAGCAGCAAACAAAGACAAGACGGGGCAAATACAGGATAATCAAAGGACGCAATAGAAGACATTACAAATAAATCAACTACATGTTGCCCCTCAGCCCCGAGAGCACTAGGGCAACCCTCCGCTTGGCAGATATGTCTAGGACCAATAATATATCATCCGATCACCAGTTTCCGAACATATACCTCATATTGCTGAACTAGATCCTGTGAATGGTAAATCGGAGTAGGATAAGTAGGCACACACGGTGCCACAAAGCCAAGGCAATGGGACCTTTATTATATGCAACTTCAAAATTGGGAGTATATTATATTGAGAAGCTAAAACTGATAGAAACTGAGAAATGTCAGTCTGATGGCTCGATGTTTGCCTTTTAACACTGATTTGACACAAGGCGTTTGAAACTAGGTGAAGGCAAGACAAATTTTCTTTTTAGTCAATAACAATATAGCCAGGGGTCATTCAGTCAAAATATTTAAACTTTGGCTTTAAAATAAATATATGAATGCGTCACAAATAATTCATATTACATGTACTTCACTTTTAGTGTTTTATTAGCATTTTTTGCTTTCCCCTGACAATATGTTTTCAATAAAAAAACAATTTGTCTAGACATGCATTATTTCTCTTCCCCTTTAAAGGGGAGGAGGGGGAGGAGTGGTGCAATATTGTGGAGGAGAGAGGGGGGGATATTGTGCCTTAAAATATGCTAAACTGTGATGTGAACAATTGTTTTTGAACCCCAACACAAGGGAAATATATTTTGCAATTAAGAACTTGTGCTCTATGAGCTGTATATAACACAAATAAACCTATGCATTTGTGTCTTTCGGATCACATTATTCATTGGTCATCTATGGCTATTTTCTTTTCTTGTCGACATCTTGAATTTTAAAAAGAAACTGCTATTTTATAATAATAAAAAAATAAAGACAGAAAGCAAAGAATTAATAAAAAAACAATTCTGACTTTTCTATTTTTATCTTGAAAGGTGGTTCTCACAGACAATCCATAAAATTATCTCTTTTCTAATATTTTTACACCTATAAACTAGAATAAAGATGGTACCAGTGAGACTTTCTTTGCTCCCACATAGGTGCCTCATGTCAGCAGAGTACAGTCTATGGTTTTTATCAGCACCTCCTATCAGATAACTTCAATCTTCCTCATTAGACCAAGACAGGGGCCCCACAAACTCAGAGCAAAGATTATCCATTTTCAGATTCTACATACATAGACCATGTTATTAGATTCACACTGTACGAGGGACTGCTTTTTTATTCTGCTCTCCAGATAAGAATTTTACGAACACCGCTATGATTGTTCCATATAAAACTGTCGAAAAAGATTTTGATTGGTTGATTAAGCGATTTACTGGTGTATAACACAGTGCACAAGGGTTTAAAACAATTTGGCACCATTAAAATATACTTATTCAAATAGAAATTACCTACATGTATGCATTGTTTTACACTTATTTTGCTGGATTGTTGCGGAGGGCAGTGCTCTAGGGCATTTCACTTATATGACAGTGGTAATACTAATAGTAAACATCCAAAACTAACTAACTCAAGCATCAAATGTTAAGTACTTTTCAGTGTTAGAAAATTAATGTTCCACTAGTGCTAACTAGAGGCAGTATGTCTATGCTTGGAACAAACTGTCGAAGGCGAGAAAGATGTTAATCTTACAATTCACAATTCTTCTTATCAATACTCAAGGCTGTTCTCTTTAATTAGAAGTATTTTTTTATAATGATGAACTAACAAAAACATTTGGCCCAGGGAAAACCTCAAAAAGAGCCTAATCTAGAGAAGAAAGTTTTCCTTTAGGAACAGCTTAACCTCTTAAGTAAGACCCTAAGAGAGCCCTTTTAACAGCAAAAAAATCGAGTGAGCGAACTGAGAGTTACATCTGGAACTCATCATGTCAACAGAACAGTGATGTCAGGATAGACAGAAGGGTTGTTCGTTTGAATGCAGTTTAATGTTGTACTCAAGGGTATTTCACTTATGTCTGACTGTTCACTCGTCAATTGCATTACCCAAAAACCACTGCGAAGAACTCGTATGGTGGCAGTAGTCAAGCAGTGACAATCCTATACTGGAGGTTGATTGCGGGATCAAAACCTGGGAGCGGTACATCGAAGGATGACCATGCTAACCACTGAACGACAGCGGCAAACCCTACGCAGAAGGAACAAAACCATGTGTATTTGGCAAAACAGATCAATAAAAATTTGACAACATGCAAAATGACAGGACATATAACATTGCGTAATAATACAAAGCCAGAGAGGTATTTTTTAAGCCTATTGCTGTACCAATGGTCATTTAACTTAAGTCACAGCACAAGGGGTGAAGATAATTACAGTTTGACATTATTGACACCACAAACCGTATACCTATAATTAACCGAATATTCATATAAATCGAGGAGTTGATTTTCAAGGCCAGGCATCAAGGTATTTTAATGATAAGACAGTGAACTAGCGACACCAACAAGATGGTAAAACATTCCTATTGTGCTAAGTAAAGACATCATTTATGCTTAGAACACAATGCCCTAAGTGATTGAGTTTACACTTCTAAGGATATGTATAAAATTGGTAACCTGTAACCCTGGTGGACTGGAGGCAAACAAATTTTTCTCTCTTCATTTATTTAAAATATAAATATTAGGAAGATAATAACCTGTGAGTAGGAGAGCTTCCTGTAGTAATGCTGGGACACAGGGTCGTGCTCCATTGATTCCACTGGTGTCAGAGGTGGGATGGAATTTGAAGATGACATGGACATGATTGATGTAGTCTTATATAAAGATCAAGATACTTCAGCTGGAGTCTTCTTGAAAAGTCAGGAAATGCAGCAAATGCAGTTGAACTTTTAAGTGATCACAAAATTATTTCACAAAAATTCTTTATTCACAAATTTTGTGTATTTGGTCATCAAAAAATCCAGAAATACAAACTTCCTGAAGATTCTAACCTTAAGTATTTGATTCAGTGTATCATGTTTTTTATTGTCCCTTGAGTGATGTATCACATCAAAAAAAATCCTGAATATGCATAAAAAGTCTTGATTTCTGAAGTGTATTTTTATTTTTCTTGTTTTCTATCTCGTCCTCGTTCACTATGATCAATTCTAGAACACAAGTCCTTATCCAAAAGCAGCTGTACCGTCTATCAAACAAAATTCTCTAACGCATGTAAGTAGGTATCCAGGTGTTCACAGGTAAATTTATCTTCTACTAACAAATGGGAGACAGGTGTGTCTACTGTTTACAAAATATGTGGCTGCGCTTTCAAACATGTAATTGTCTGCATCATGAGACTGTCAAAATCTGTCGCTGATCATGTAAGTCAACAATTATCTCTTGATAATGAAAAAGCAATTATTTCGTCTGAAGTCGGAAAAGTATACCCAGAAGACTTGCCGTCTAAAACCTTGAACGATGCTTCAAAAGATCAGTTCTTTACATGTCGAAATAAATTAGTATATAAGTTAAGCAGCAAATGTTCAAAAGACAAAAACACTGGTAAACTTCAAAACATATTTTCACACTTCAAAGATCTGTTTTGTACATTTTATCGCCAAGCTAATTTGGTGGTCATAGAGTATTCTGTGACAGGTATCTCAGACTCCTCGAGACTAGGTCAGGGAGGTATCATAAGGTGTTAAGTCTGGTTTAACAGGTGTGGTCCTTATTTATATATAAACCACTAGCACAGGTGTGCAATCCAGATAGTGAGGGCAGATTTGTTGTACTCAAGTGTAGGACTGATGTGCCAGACAGAAGTAGAGCAAAAGTCAGTCTTGCAAGCACCTGGCATGTCTGATAATACAAGAAGTAAAACCATTTCTCTCTCTGGTTATTCACAGCTGCCGTACTTTTCTCTCTCTTTACCAGACGGCATCTGTTTTCTGCTTCAGATTTCTATCTTTTCATGTCAGATGTGCTGCAGCTTGTTTAGTTTATCTTCTACTGTTCTACAACTACTACTACAAGGACAACCCTTTGAGTCCTGTCTTCAACACTAGATTACACGGAGCTATATAGTTCACAATGGAAGAGCAACAGTCTTCTCCTGGCAGCACTATATGGATACTGGTGGTTTATTGGAGTCCTTTCTGGAAGGTATTTTTCTACTACTTGTTGGAGTTTGGTCTAGAATAACTCTTGGGAGTTACCATCTCAACACTTGATTACGATGATCAGAATTCCCACTTGAATGCTAAAATGCTATTAAGTCCTGATATAAATATATACCTTAGGAAAAATTAACCATTTTTTTCTCCAAGTTTGTGATACTCAAGGATATTCTTTTTAAAAGGAAAGGTGTCAGTTTTTTCCTCTTTGTTGGACTACCAGCCTATAACAACAACCAATCCGCCTAAATCAACAAGAGTATGTCTTCCAGGCTAGGTTAAAGAGAACTGTAGTTCACCCTGAATTCCTTGTAGGAGAAAACTAATTTTATTAAAAAAGATGCTGGACAGATTTTTAGTGTTTCACAAGAGAGGTAGGACTCATTTTGGAATGCAGTAGTTCAATAAGTTGGACTTCGTTTCGTAATTAGTGTATAACAGACGTATCAGTCATCTAGTGGATTTTTCTTCTGGAAGGTGTATATCATTTCATCCACAGACTCTGGGTTTATCAGCTTACAGACAAGATTAGGTTTCTATGAAATGGAGAACTACTGTTTATTCATTTCAGATTCTCCTCCAGGATATTCGAAAAACCACTAATAATGTCAATTGTTTCTGATTATTAGTGCAAGAAATTCTATCGACAGCCTTAAACTTTTCACTTTGACAAAAAGGGGCTTATTTTCAAGAAATATATATGCATTTGTTAAATAGACAACTTTTACGCTAACAGTATATATAGCCTGCAAATATAATGAATTTATTTTTGTGTCGTTTGGAAAGTGCAAAAATATTGTTTAAAAAATGTCAGTGTTTCACTTCTGCAAGGCCCTTTAATTTTTTTTGGCTAGAAAATTCAAACCTTAGTCTAAAATGTCTGAATGTAAGGTACTTAGTCTAAAATCTTTAAAAAAATACCCTTTTTTTTTTTTAAATGAATATACGTTAATCCATTAAATTTTCAGATTTCAGTGTCAGTATATAAAGCATATCTCATAAATAGTTTCACTTGTAATGTGGAGAAAAGTTTATCACCGCCTGTTGGGGTTAGTTTGGAGCTCCTAGGGTTCTGAATTCCACCTTACACAACCTTTACAGAGCACAGATCAAGGAAGCACATTGGGGGGAAAAAACACACTCCGGGCTGAGAAAAATGACTACAGAAGTACAACCATCAGTCTGTAGAAATCAGATTGCTTTGAAGCACACTATAAACACAGAGAGTTTCAAAGTGAACTGTTCATAACCAACACAAGTTCAAAGACTATCTGAATCAGATAAGATACCAAAGTCCAAAGAGATGTGTGTATGGCATTTCAAGTATTCCTCTTATTTGTCCTTATGCATAGGATACACTGGCTTGTCAGTTTTAATATTACGGAGAAAAAAAATGTCTGATAATTCAAAACATTAAACTCTGAGAGAGGATGATTTTCACTGTTTATCAGAAATGTCCTATAACTTTACAAGTCTGATGAATTCAAGGTCATATAAATCAGATGTTACATAATTGTCTAGGTCCTGTGATTCTATAGGTCCTGTGATTCTGTAGGTCCTGTGATTCTGTAGGTCCTGTGGATTTGAAGTTTTGCGATTCTGTAGGTCCTATCAATCTATATATCAATCCAAGCGGCTTAGATCAGGAAAACTAAGGGCATCATTTATAATCACCATTATCTAATATTTCAGCTGATTCGAATACATCTTGGAACACAAATTTACTTGAGGAATAATTCAATAGCTAGACACAAGTAGAGAACATGTTAAAGTTGAAAATAATCCACGGCGAGCAATTGACGATATTTACACATACAATCCGTGACGTACAAACCCTGAAGGATAACACACAGTCCTGGTATAACTACAAGATTATCTACAGCGAGTACGACTAACTTCTCAAGAATAACAGAACATGGTAAGCTTGTCTAAACTTCTCTGCACTGATGAACAAAATCGTTCAAAGAATAACATCGTTTATACCAGAATCTTGCTTACTTTCAACAGAATCCGGTGGAAAGGTATTCCAAACATGAATATACCATTGGCCTTCTAAAGTTCTAAGAATCTTACGCACAATTTCTCACAGATAACAGAGACACAGTACTTAGTTTCGGTGGAAGAACGTCTGAGCAAGTCGAGAGAGATCAGCTTACGGTCAAATAGTCTCTTGTCTAATATCACTAGGAACAATGCGTGTTATTACAAGAGAGAAAGAAAGTTTCTCCAAGTTCCCAGGACACGACTCTTTCCTAAATATACCCGGTTTTCTAACAAACCCTGAAAATGATTCATTCTCTTTGTATGTCAGAGGTACAAGTTAAGGTTTATAGTATACAAACATCACGAAGGCTAAATAAAAAGAGTTGGCAGTAAGTCTTAGGGTAAATGGTACATGTACGCAGTGAGTGTAAAACAAAGGCTGCCTTAATCTACCCTAGTTATCCAACTGTGTAAAAAAAAAAAGCTGAGGCCTGCAAGAATATAGCATGAGGCGGAAGAATAAATGAGTTGGTGATACAGTGAATGGAACATACAAGATGGTCTAGAAGTCAGACTTTTCGTATACAACATCAGCGAGCAGAAATTGTAGTAGGCAATGCCCTTGGGTGAATTAGCAATGCCTTAGTGTTTAACTTTTGACATTTCACCAGTGAAGTTTGATTGATAAGGGTTTAATATCATACTTCAGGTTATTTCACTTGTATGACTGTGTGCTGGCCGCATGGGTGGAAGGATTCCACCTGCGAAATCACAGACAATAAGCAATCGCAAAAACCAACATGAAGATGACACAACAGACCTGTGTTGTGTAACATTTGTTTCCCCTGACGACATTATAAATCTATATTATAACACCGTTTTGTGGTTTATTTAAAAAGATTTGTTAAGCAGTGATAGGTGTTTATTTCATGAGTATGACCATAAATATTTCATAAGTATGTCCACAGATCTAGTTTTTTCCCCTCCAACTGCTCTGACAATATTCTTCCAAATCCTTACAAAAAAAACCAAACTTTTTGTAGGTCAGAATCATCCCTTCAGAAAGCACTCAACATATTTCTGCGTGAGGTCTAGCGGGAACTACCTTTTGAAGCAGAGAAGTTATTTCTGAAAAAATGTCCATTAACTCTGTCCACTGGGGGTGTGTGTATATGAACAGAGTAGCTTGGCATAATCATAGGAAAGGGGGTGGAGGGTGGGGATAGGGAAGTGAAAAGATGAATGCATCAGGGGCTTTGGCCTGAGGAGATGTCAGATTTGAAGTGAGGTGTAGTACTTACATTGGGAGAGTCTAAAGGGGTACATACTTGGGGAGGGGTAAGTCCAAATAGACAGATTTGTTAGAAAATAAAGGATGGGTTTATAGTAATTTTTGTATTGGGTACAAACAAAAAAAAATGAAGAAAGGGATATCTTAACTGAGAGTTTCAGAAGTAAATTTTCCTTTTTTTTTTCTTTGCAGAAAATATTAAATTGTTTGACTAATTAAGTTGTATGTCTGAATACATCCCTTGCTGGACCATTGGGTCAATGAAATTTTCCTTCACTTGTTAAGAAACCATGAGATAAAATATTTGTTTTGTTTCGATTTGAGTTTTAAGCAGTACTTGGTTTTTTGGGGTTTTTTTTACACACATGATAGCATGACAGTGAAAAAATCACAGGAGTTCAGAAATAACTGGCTTTATGTTGTCCGTTGTCTCCCAGAGCAACATGGCAAGAGAAAGCTCCCTTGAAATGCCCGCATATACAAAACAAATTACCCAAAACGTGATGCAATAACACAAACTGGGTCAATTTACAATTATATACAGCAGAGTCGACCAGCTTCATGTTGCCTCTTATCTCTGAGAGCACCTCGGCAACAGCATGCTCACTACACTTCTCGCAGAAATAATCTTATTATTCAATTTTACTATAACTGTTACCATCATCAGTATTAACCATTTATTAATTTTAATGACTTTTGGTTCAGCTCAAGCAAGGCTGCATGCTGGCAAAGCAAGAAGCAATCTGACTTGATAGAACAAAGCATCTCTCTTAATTTTACATCCTTTAGCTTTTTGCTGCAAGGCCCAGTTTCTACCTAAATCCCAAACTCCATATCAACATAAACTTTCACCCTTTCCGCTAGCTAGCCTCCCTTGAACGCACTCTTATATTTATCCACAATACCTCCTAAAGCTGTAAACTTGCACCCCTTTTGCTACCTCTCCCCTTAGAGCTCCCTACCCTACTTTAGCATACCCCATATCACCCTCAACCTGCGCCCCTCAGCTAGTCTCCTCTGAACCCAAATTCTAGTAGTAGTCAATCCATCAGCCTACCCCAGGACATCGTAACAACTTCCAGATGTTCCTATCAGCTTCTGGAAATGTTTGAGACAGGAAAGGCTAAATGGACTGAGAGAAACAGAGAAAGCACAACTAGGGATTTGTGTATAGAACGGCCAGTAACAGTTTATCCAAGTTAAAAGGTTTGAAGTTTTAGCTGGCTCAAATTTACTTCTGTGAGAAAACGGAAACAAAATTTGAAGAAAGATCCAGTCAAGACATAGATTGGCTTTTTAAAAGGTTTAAACTGTTTTTTGAAGGATTTCAATCTTTGAACAATTCTGTAACTTTTGTGAACTTCGGACACAAAAGGACATGAATAAAGCACAGAAAGCAGCCTCACCATTAAACTTTTTGATGGTGACTTAGGATACTTCTGAAAGTCTTCATTAAATGGTGATTTGAGGATATATACTGATTGACAGAAATAAAATGAATGATGCTGATTTTGAAATTACGTCTGTTAATTTCAACAACCAGTAATATACAGATTGAAATATTTCTTGCAATAAGAAATGGCATCTCCCTTCCTGAACTTGTTTGGTTGCTCGGTGTGTTTTAGTCAGTGCTGCAGGTTATTTCCCTAAGCTCAGGTTAACCTTTAACCTCTTCCTTAGTTTGGCTACATAAAATTCTAAATGCCTAAACACACAAGTATAAAGATAGTGTTGTAAAACTACAGGGCTCAGTTGCTCGGAAGACAATTAGCCACTAATACCAGATTAAATGACTAATATCAAGTTAAGAGATAGACCTACAACATGGTGTCATGTCATCTAATAGTGGATTAAATTTAATAGTGCTTCGAGCAACCGGACCCAGAAGATAGATTGGGATTGAACGCTGTACTTAAGTTTATTTCACTTCTATCCAAAAGGTGATTAAAACCACCCTTGTGTGGATGGCAACACACAATGCCATGATACAAGAAACATAACACATTGTGTACCCAAAACAAGTTTGAATGTATGATTTTAGAGAAATGTATAATACGCGTCGCTTCTGTAGGAATTTTTTACACAATAAATCAATGAACTTTTACGGACACATTATCAGATAGTGAAGGTGAAGGTGAAGGTCAGGAGTCTCCATATCCAAAAAACACATTGAACATTTTCGCATGTAGGATTTTTGGTTAATCCATAAAACTTGAACTCTACAAAAAAAAGTCACCTGCATACAACTAATCTGAAACATATGCAACAGCTATTCTAAATTTCCTATAATAAATCTGTCGACAAGATTAAACAATATTTCTAAGTGGCACAGGCTGAGTACATAGAAACACAGATGTCCTAGCCAACAACTGGAAATCAAAATGGCCGACAAATTTAAACTAGAATGCCAGGTGACGGCAAGTCTTTGAACAGCTGGGTTATTTTCCTCTTTTAAATCATCTGGTCTCACCATATTAGCCTTCACATATGTTCACTGTTCCACAAATGAGAGGTGCTTCTGTCTAGAATCTCAGAAAAGCTACGATACCCAGGCGCAGGACACCTGTATCAGGTCATAATATCTCACAAGGAGCCAGATATTGCACGGACGATAGCTGCCATGATTTCCTTTTCAAACCTGGTCTAATGTGGCTGTATTTTAGGCAGGTACATGCAAAGTGTGAATAAGGATAAGAAAGAATTAATTCCATGAAAGATATGTGCTCAAGAGTTTTTGCCAATATGTGGAAAATCAAGAACACAAAAGGGCCGGATTGGAAGGGTAGCTTTTGCCAAAGTGGTTTTTACATCAACACTCTATAAAAAGATGACGAAATGAAGTGGTAGCTTTTGCCGAAAGAGGGGTTTTGCATCAACACTTTTCACAACAATGAAGGATAGGACGGGTAGCTTTTGGAAAGTACGCCGTTGTCATGGTATTTACTTGGG
Organism: Mopalia vespertina; assembly: GCA_030265115.1. Classification (NCBI taxonomy): domain Eukaryota; kingdom Metazoa; phylum Mollusca; class Polyplacophora; order Chitonida; family Mopaliidae; genus Mopalia; species Mopalia vespertina. The sequence continues at coordinate 4,227 of JAQQZZ010098621.1, read as the reverse complement.
TGCAGTTTGCAATAAGGACAAGGTATGTGTTTTTTGTTATTTTTTTGTCAAAATATTTTATTGCCAATGATGTAAGAGATGGAATATTTCATATTGAAATAATGGCTGTTACTAAAGCAGTTATTTGCTTTATTTCTCCAACTGATTGATTGATTGGTGTTTTATGCTGTACTTAAGGGTATTTCACTTATATGACAGCGTTGTATTCCAACAAAAATTGACACTGGCACAAACAAGATGTGAAGCATTTGCATAATGTTGGAAAGTTAATTTTCCTCCAGTGCTAAGTAAAGACAACATTGCTACTCTTCAAACAAACTGCCCTTAGCCAGAGGGCTTTCCACAACTGAGAAAGTTGGCAAGACATCTGTGATTGATTGATTGCATGGTTTTTAACAATGTGCTCAAGGGATTTTACCTTATGGCAATGCACTCCAACCACACTACCCAACAAAAAATTAATTGTTCCTCCAGAGCTCAGCGTTAACATCATCACTACACTTCCAAGATACAGCACTAATAGTTTGAGGGCCCAACGTAAATGTTTTTTAACTCAGCATTCTAGTTTTGTCACGTTTCTCATTGTTGAAAGCAGTTCCAATATGTCAGGTACTCCTGTGACTGTACATTATTATAAACCTTTATAACGTCATCAGAACACATGGTACATCTACTACAACATGTGTAAACACACCATGCAATATATGGCTGGATGCCCATGTTAAATTATGACCCAATTTCATATGCTTCATTTTCAGCATGTAAATCATTATGAACCTGTATAACAAGATCTGAACACACTGTTTTTATGCATCTATAGGTGAATAATGCCACTACATGATATAAGGTTAAATGTCCATATTGGGAATAAATTTCATGTCCATGATATCTATTGGTATATATAGCTCTTAATGCCCAATAAGCACACATTATTTACCCAAATAACACAAATAAGGTGTCTTATGCGCCAAGGTTAAATCAGTTAGGTTTTAAGCTTGACTAACAAAGATAAACATAAAGGCTTCTTTGCTTTATTAATATAAGTGTTTTATGTTTTACTTTAAGTTATTTCACTTTTAGGAGGGCATGCCAGAACAATGGGTGATCGAAACGAACGTCAATTCCACCAGCAAGAAACAAGCCTTGACAGTTACAAAACAATACAGACAACACAAACACATCAGCTCCATGCGCCCTTTAGTTCCGAGAGCACCAGGGCAATAGAAAGTTCCCTCCTACACGGCTATTAAGCCCAATTGTGAATGTGCAATGGTTTAATGAGCATACGGTTGCGCAGAGGGATACTGTTAACATAATTAACCAGATATAATACTTGATTAAATTAAATTAATATAATGTGGACATTTTGTCTGCTTTCTGACTATAGCACACACCATGTGATTAGCTAACATAGTCAAGATGAACACAAATGCCTAAAGACAAATTAAAAAAATATTGAACACAGTTGATGCTTTGATATGTTCTGATTCTGACGGACTTAGTCCTCCATCAGGTCATGCCGAACAAATACATTTTTGAGTTAAAAAATAGTTGCTTAGTCAAACAAATGATTGGTGATGTAGGAATACTACAACTATGTATACAATACAACATGAAATTAAAATGGCATACATTGAGGACAACAACAACAACAACAATGCAAAAATATTCAAAACCAGAGTATAAATAATTTATTACATAAAGGATAAAAGCCTTACCTGTAATGGCTTCAACTCTGTATATTCATGTTCATAGTCATTAAAATTTAAGGCATGTAGCATTGAAGCAGACATAGTGGTCTAACAAACACAGACAGATTGTTCCAGAAATACCAAACGTTCGCACAATGCTGTTATCAAATTCGCTGTTTTCTAAGCACAAGTTTCAATTGTATTCAACACATCTGATACAAAATCGCAAATAATCCATCAAAATTGTTTGCGGTGTATAACAAGTCGCTAAGATTTCAATATTGCAGGGTTATAGTTAGTTGCTAGTCCAGATCTAGTTGTAGTGAAAACCTTGGGGAAATATCCAGTCCTTTAGAAGTGCACCTCTACAGCAATATTGTGTGTATATACATGTCACATGTAATATAAAACCAGAAGGAAAAATGACAAGGGACACTGATGGGAATTCTCTGATGACTTCTCCCAGAGCAAGGCCTTGTTTCAAGGGAAGACTTGATATCTGATGGTCCCTTAACTGTCCCTAAAAACTAAACCGTGTGTCAACTACTCAATCGTGGTGACAATTTTAACAAGGCCCTATTCACACACATATATACATAAGCATGTATACTGAACAAGGCAGTTTACTTGGAACTCAATAGCTTCAGTAAAAATCAATTCTGCAGTACATACATATTAAGCTACAACCATAGAGTAGAGCGACCAGTATAAGCTAACACATAGAGAGGACATGGGCTATACCTATAAAGGCTCAGCAGGCAAAGAGGCTAAAAGCAACAAGTGAATTCACCCTTCTGTCACTCCACGTTTAAGGCTCTCCTTTGTTCTGTGTTTCTTTGTGTAGGCTCTAACATAGACCTGCTTCACACCCAAGTTTCAGTTAATAAAACAAATCTGATCAATTCAAGCTTTCAATCCTTTAAAAGTGCATAAAGGAAGCTCTTTGTTCTATGCTCCTTTGTTAGTACACCATATTAATTCATAAAACAAATTTGAACCAATTTGTTCTTCTGTCTTTCAAAATCCAATCACTATTCTAAATCCCCTTCGATAATGAATGATGCAATTATTCCTGAATTTTAAACACTTTCCCTAGACTATTTTGCAGAGACTGTTCCTTTATCAGACAATCTGTTACAAAAGGGCTGTTTTTTATTGGTTTCTGATCTGAACAAAAAAAATGATTGAATGTTTTAATATCTGTTTTTGCATCAACAACAACAACAATACAATTGATGAAAAAAATCTTTTTAATTCAGATTGTTCATTGTTCTGTTTACTGTGTTGATTCCTACCTGCATTAATATATTATATGATATGCTTGTATAGTTTTATTGCCATGGATACAGAGAAAATCTAGTTTTTTTTTGTTTTTTGTTTATTTAAATACAAGCCTACATTCCCCTATGCTGCAAGGCGACTGTAACTTAATACACTGTTAGACATACACAGCTATTAGGGCTTAGATTTTGAACTGAGATGGTTTTAGTTTCCAGAAAAAAAGCTCCCAACAGACTGCAGTAAAAACTAATCTCTGCTTGCTATGATAAAATGTCAAAGCCGAATGGAATTATAAATATCACTGATATTTAAACTGGAGTTATCATCATTATCATTACAATGAACACAGGAAGATAATTCCTGGGGATTTCAGTAAACGCGCTTTTTGTTGATGGCTTCGAAAATTAATTTTATATAACTCGGGAAGGGAGGCAGTTCAAATTCCCGGAGACTATTTTTAATTGTTCAATGGGAGGACGGTCTCAAAGATGAATCCTTGTATTTAATTAAAATAAAGCTCACTGAATCCAACTTTTGATAAATGAAATCAAAGCTGTCTAGACAAAGGCTCGGAGATTAATATGGAGTTTGGTCAAATTAACTTTTCAATCAGTAAATGTAGATAGTCCTGAACCTTTCCTACAGTTGTTTATGTCTGGAAAATTCTTTAAACGTACAAATCCTTCGTTGAAAAATGTCCCATAGGTAAACAGTTGCAGCACAAATTCCTACGGCAGGATATGAATGAATTTCACACCATCAAGAAGACACAATGACAGTAATAAACAGTCCAAAGATACAAAACTATAAACCACAAAATTCGAGGAAGGAATGAAGACTTTGTCAATTCAGTATGGAGCCTGTATGTATTCTGCTTTCTGTGAATCCCATTGAAACTGACCACTGGTCAAACAGTACTGGGTGATTGAGGATGACCCCCTGTAACCTTAGAGCTTGTTTTGTCAGATAGTTGGCAGTCCAGTTTGGTTCCATTGAAGAGTTGAAATGGTAGGAGCTGTACATTCTGATAACATTGGGCTTGGGGTGACATGGGGTGGGGATGAATGGGGTGTTGAACCCCAGGGGTATTGGGGTATAACATTTTTGTAGAGTGTCAGGGAGGTACATGTATATGTCTGACACTGTGATAATATTGGGGGTAAGGGGAATGAAAAGACTCTGAAAGGGAGGGGGGGGGGTTGAAAGGTACATGCTTTTATTGGGTTTGTTTGATTGGTGTTTAACGTCGTACTCA
>JAQQZZ010098610.1:0-16710 GCA_030265115.1 Mopalia vespertina | reverse complement strand
CCCCCCCCCCCCCCCCCCCCCTCCCCTCAGATATGTGAGGTCCACTGAGGGAAATGCACCTGTGAGCAGTACATTGAAGGAGGATCTAAAACGCCAACCACTGATCCACCCTGTCAGTACATTGTGCAAGCACATGTTAAAAGTACATGTAGAAAACATGCTAATAGATTCATTCCTTTGTCTTTAAACCCTATAACTTCGTTTTGACTTAATGTATGTAACAGCAAAAATGAACAAACAACCCTAAATGGCACTAATCACAAAATATCTGTCTCCGGTCAAACTTACAAAGGGCAACACACAAATAACAGAAAAAGATCTAAACACAAAAACAGTCTTCTACAACAAAACAATATGTACATGTTTACACAGGTGCACATGAGTAGAACAGAGAGCAAGCAATCTGATTAAATTCAAAACTAGATTAGCTTCCTATATTTTCTTGTAACAGTTTGATCCGACATACTGGTCTAAGTTTATGACCTCAGGCACTGTGGAGTTCAAAGGTTACCGTCTCAATTGTCCAATGAGGAGACACATTACACAAGTGATTTGAAGACACTCATTGGTTCATCATAACTAAATTTGTACAAGCATATGGAATTGGTCATTCTAATCCAATAAATCAAAAAATTTTTTGCACAGGATCATCTTGAAATAACTCTGACAGCCGAATATCATGCAGCTATTTTAGATGTAATTTTAATCAGATAGCTGAGCAAAATACTTTCAGTGACACTTTGAAATTACATGTACAACGAAGGATCACATCACAAACAAAGACACAGTGAACAACAACATAGAATGAAATTTGCTAGAATGGGAGATAAACATGTAGAGAACAAGGGGAGATAAACATGTAGAGAACAAGGGGAGATAAACATGTAGAGAACAAACTGACCCCACCTGAACAATACATGCTCTACAATGGATGCATGTTATTACACTGTACAGGGTGGCAGGAATTTAAAAACCTACCAGCACGAATATCACTGTCTATAATCACTAGTACAACAGTCACATTTATAATCAATATAAACATAATTTAAATCAATTTTATAGCATTTTCATTAATTATCATGTATGTACAACTTAGATTTGACAAGTCTGATATATTTTTTTCAAGTATGATTTTTTTTCCTATTTCGCAAACCAAGCAATAACTTAAAAGCAAATTTTTCTAATTTTAAGCATTTTATAAAGACATTTTCCAAAAGGTTTTGTTACCAGTTAAATAAGCAAATAATAGCATATTTGTAAATCACCGAAGATAACATCAGCTAAGCATTGAAACCATATTCTTTGACATTGTGTCAGTGGTGCAGTCTACTCCTCATTAACCCAGTACATTTAAGATGTAGACTAGGCCTGACTAAGTGAAGCTCATGCAGACAAGTGAAGGTGTCCATACCTTGCTGTTGGCAAACAACAGTCCAATGCCTTCCATACACACTTGTAGCAAACCTCCCTGACCTGTTTTCAAGTCTTGAACAGGGAATTCCCCTCCTAACTCTTGACCTATTACAATGCAGAGAAATAAATCATAACTCAGGATTAAACAATTTTCGGTGTGACAGTGCAAATATGCAAATAGGGACTTGAATCTGTGTGCAGTGTGTCACAGGAGGACCAGTAAGACAACATGCTAACCACTGAATTACAGCTGTGAGCCCCATTACAAAAGTAACAGCAAACAACAAACTTTAACTTTGTAGAACATCTTTTTTTTCACAGCAAAATTTTAACAATCCATAGACAGGGCCATTTGTTTATCATACATGAAGATATACATGTTAAACAACAGACAAGGTCAGATTACCAATACACAAGAGGCTTGAACCACATTTATTTGTCTAGATAAATAAGGAATTTATTTCACATTTACTTTTTTAGTATAGTTGACATGAATATCAGGTAGAAAACATGCCCCAATGTGGTTGTAGAAACCTTTCTTGCTTCTTGAGTGATCCACCCAGCAGGTTACAATATGTTTCCATCATCCACCCACCGCCTAACAATTTGACTAGCTATCAGCAGCATTGCTATCAGACACTAAAAGGATCTGTCTCTGTTTGTGTGATTGGGGTTTTTCCCCACATATGCTTGGTGCCAGCCCAATGTCAAAGAACCCCAACCTAGATTGTCAACAACCAATGACAAGATGGGACAACCACAAGACACTAAACCCAGATGCTGCAAAACATGGGCTTATTTGTGCTCCATAGCTCATTGATTGATTGGTGTTTTACACAGTGCTTAAGAGTATTTCACTTATATGACGGCAGTGTATTCAAACAATAATTGACACTAGCAAAACCAAGATGTCAAGCGTTTCCATAATGTTGGAAAGTTAATTTCCCTCCAATGCCAAGTAAAGACAGTATTGCTACTATTAAAAAAATCTGCCCTCAGCCAGAGAGCCCATAGACCATTGAATTCATTATTTATGTAGCAAGTGTTCATACATGTAAATGCATCCGACTTCAAAGGAGTATAAAACAACAGGTTATAACCTACCGGGCAGTTTACCATTGTTTCTCGAGGCAGCCTTTTCCATCGATTCTTTCACACAGAAATATAACTCTCGACACTGTTTACAAAGGGATCAAAAATGATAAAAAATTAATAAAAAAATATGTTTACACAGCATTTACAATGGCACAGTTTATTCATTTAAAAAAAATTAGGAAGAACACCAACAGGAAACTTGGTAAAAAAATATATAAATACAATTTTTCTTACTTTTTGTGTGATGCTAAATGATCAAAAGAAACTACAGCACCTCAAAATAATAGAACTCAAATTTTCTCCTGAGGTTCTCCAGATTCCTTTGGCTCACCTTTTTCGTGTAGAATTGATTGAGTTGTACTTTATCCCCAGACTTCCTCCACAAACACAAGACTTTAGTTTTAGGACAGTAGGTCATATTGACCAGTTTCTCATACCACCATCGATCACAGATAGCTCCAGTCACACTTCGTAATATCAAACAGTCGTCACATACCTGGAACAAATGCAAACAAATCAAATAGTTCTTTAATGACTTTTAAATCACAGGTAAAGGTGAGAAGTATTTTTTTTTTATCTAACAATTCTAAACATATATCAACTGATGATGGTAATATCACAGACTTGAGAGTGGAACATTAATTTTGCTCCCTGTCAAAGTTTTATCCCATTCCTTTACGTGAAAGTGTTCTTTCATCATGGAAACAAAGGCCAAATCTGCTTCATAAAATGTGTAAGTTTATCTTTTGTCCAAACACTGGGACATTTTATATTATAGTTTGTTTGACTTGGGCTTAAAGCTATACGCAAGGTAATTTCACTCACATGAAGGCGTACATCAAATGGGTGAAAGAAACCACCCTTGACATCACTGGACAAACAAAGACAAGACTGGACAATCACAAGACAAAACACAAAGACACCACAAACAGATTAGCTTTCTGCTGCCCCTTAGCTCCGAGAGCACCAGGGCAACAGGAAGCTTCCATCAAACAGCTTGTTTTACATGATAGAAGAGACTTCATCTTACCTCCATGAAGAGCATATCTCCACTATTATTACTACCCCAGTGTACTGTAAATGACTGTTTCTGCATCATGCGACTTCCCATCGGCTTCAAGTCCACATCATTACCATACTGTGGACACAAAAACATACCATTATGCACCATACCATGGTTTCGAGACAAGTTTAGACCCGAGTAGAAAATTTATTCTTTCTCTTACCAGGCTTTTTCTACACTGCCTGTCAAACCAGGAAAGTGATTGATTCATTGACTGGTATTTTAAGCCATACTAAAGGGTATTTCACTTCGATAACTACAGTGTATTCCAACAATAATTGACACTTTGAAAAATATAAAATTTGAATTATTTTGATAAAGCTGTAAAATTAATCTTCCTCCAGCGCTAAGTAAAGACAGTATTGTTACTCTTCAAACACACTGCCCTTAACCAGAGGGCTCAACGCTGCTCAAGGGTATTTCACTTATATGACGCCAGTGTATTCCAACAATAATTCACATTAGCACAGCCTTACAATCCTCCAGTGCTAAGTAAAACAGTATTGCTATACTAAACTATTGCAGTCGGGAGTTTACTCTACTGATTTTTTCTGTTTTGAAAGGAAGTTTTGGAATATGAATAAATTTAAACAAACCAGGTTGTGTATCTGATCGAGGAGATCATTGACATGTTGACTATAGGCCAGACCAATGTGACACTTCCCCAATAAACGACGACATTTCTTCTTGATTTCTGGTTTAGCCACATTTGTCATGATCATGAAGCCCACGAGGTTATAAAGCATCACTGAGAGCAGTTTGTCTTCATCATGCTCTAATCGTTTCTTCTCTGTACCTCCCAGAGAATTGTACCTGGAGATGAGAATATGGTATATTTAGGAAATAAATAATGGTTTACCATGGCAAAATGGAAAGGACAAGGCATGGTTGAGGAGGGTCGAAGGCGCATAATCAAAAAGCACATTTCCTGATAAAAGTACAACCTACTATCCCCACTTTTGTTGGACACACCTGACAAACAAACGCTATGTGGTGTAACAAGAAACACGCAACAATATTGTTGCCCCTTAGCCCAGCCCAACAAACGTTTTCAAATAGGTCCTGACGAAAATGTTTAATGATTGTCACATATGTATGTTTGACACTTTAACATCACAACGGACTCTGTCCCTAACACACATGCTAATAACATACACTAGAGTCATTAATACACTTTTACAAACCTTTCCATCATCTCTACTGGGCCCTGGTCCATGCCTATTATATCCCTCTCCTGTGCTATGGCATCCAGAAACATGTCTTCCCAGAACTGCATCTGATCCCATATCCGGCTGCGGTCTTTGGCTGAAAAATATCAATTATGTCAGTTTAAAATTTAAACAGGATAAATTTTTTTAAAGGATATTGTTTGTTTGATTGGGGTTTTACGTCGTACGTCGTCACTTATATGACGACGTGCCAGCCCAATGGATGAAGGAAACCACCCTCGACACCACTGTCAACAAACAATGACAAGACGGGACAAATACAGGACAATAACAGGACGCAACACAGACACCAAAAACAGATCGGCTTACTGTTCCCCTTTAGCTCACAGAGCACCAGGGCAACATGAAGCTCCCTCCAACCACCCGCTTTTTAAAAGGATACTTTACATGAAAAACACTTATATGAATAACATCTTCTTTGGCTGACCGATTGGTGTTTTACGCATTGTCCGGGTTATTTCACTTACACAACAGCGGAGAATTCCAACAGCCATTGACACTAGCACAAGCATATTATAAGCGTTTCATCATGTTGGAAAATTAATCTTACTCTAGTGCTATTGTGAAAACACCATAGCTATGCTCCAAAGAAACGAACCACTCTTAGCCACAGGGCTCTTTTGGAGGGAAATTTACACCAGTTATTTTCATTGATTGATGATTGTAGGAAATAAAATGAGACTAAGAATTAGAAGTCGGTTAACAAACAAGGGTTAGACCTATGCTCTCCTCTGGTAGCTGAATAAAATAAAAAAGTTAAACACATGCTTACTCATGATCAGTCCCTCAAAGAGGTAGGTCTTTCCATTATCAGGACTGGGTAATGGGGACGTGTTTAACATTTTCCCATCATGGTAGCGGAATCCTGTACTTAAGTTACTCTTGCTGCTCCAAATACTGGATGAGCGGTTCCTTTGGTTTGTGAGGTTCTCCATCTGAAATATAAAGGTCTTACATGTACAAGGATGACAAGCTACATGTACAAACATATTATCTTATCAGTAATGATTCAGAAAAAAAGGGCCTACAAAGCTTTCAATCTATAGCTGTATAATGATATGAATGGTACGTAAAATGGTGCTAAATTGATTTCTATGTAATTTTGCTGGTGTTTATTCACACAATACAAGTACATATAAGGTAAATTACCACAGAAAGCATACCCATTCAGCATAAAATGTTTTCTGAACAGCTAACAAGTATGTTTTTATGTTTGTTTGTTTGTTTGTTTGATTAGGGTTAAATGTCGTACTCAAGGGTATTTCACTTATATGACGACGTGCTAGCCGAATGGATGAAGGAAACCACCCTCGAAACCACTGCCAACAAACAAAGACAAGAAGGGACAAATACACGACAAAAACAGGACGCAATTTTAATACAGACACCACAAACAGATCGGCTTCTTGTTCCCCTTTAACTCTGAGAGCACCAGGGCAACATTTTGAGACAGTCTGAAAATAAATAAAAATTTTGACTTTGCAGCTTTTAATTACTTAGTGTTTCATAAATGCAGGGAAAACCAGCACACCTGCCCAGCCAGATAGCCTGCGCCCCTACTGGACCCACCAAATTGTCTGCCGAAACATTCAACAAACAGCTTGAGTGCCATCCCAAGGGTGTGTCATGATGGGGGTGTAGTCTGACAGCAACTGACACACAAACACAACCATTACATGTGAAGTGCTTGCTCCATACGAAAATTATTTTTCCTCTAATTCGATTGATTGGTGTTTTACGCCATGCTTAAGGGTTTTTCCCTTTTATAACAGCATAGTATTTCAACAATAATTGACACTAGCACAACCAAGATGTGAAGTGTTTCCATAATGTTGGAAAGTTAATTTTCCTCCAGTGCTGTAGAAACGAAAGCTTTATTAAATTTCATCCCACAACATAGAATATGTTGCAGATGTTAAAAATTTGGGATCAACCCTATCTGACCAAATGTAGCGATATTTTGAAAAGGTACCCCAATCTGTTGTCCTTATATCTTAACTCTCATATTATAACTACACACTGTACAATGCTGAACTTACCCCTCCCATTTCCATCTCACTGTCAGACATAGCTCCACGGATAGGATGATGGGTAATTCTTGAGCGCTTTTTACCTGGATCCTCTGCGGGTGTTTCAGAGCTCGTGCTGACCAGAGTGCTTGCCTCCGACACCTCCGAATCCAGGCTGCTGAATTTCTTCATCTTATCTTGCCGATTAATGTTCATTAATTCTTTATTTTTTACCATTTCTCGTAAAATATCACCTTGATCCAAATTACCATTTTCTTGGTCAGCCTGAGTCACCACAATATTGCAACGTGGCAATGCTTTAGTGTTATTATTCACAATGGCTGCCTTAGTCATGTCCCGACTACTCGTACCCTTTGCAGGGGGCAAGGGGATGTATGTTGTCTGCCCGTTTGATCCGGAAGTACTTTGTAAAGCTTGTAAATTTTCCACTGTTTGGATTTCGATATTTTCAAATTCATCGCCATTTACTATGACTGGCGATCCTGAAATTATATATCAATTATACACCATGACGACAAATACTACAGAAAACTGATACCAAGTACATATATGTTGATCAGAACTCATTTCTTACCACTACTATTATTAAACTATCAAATTGGTGTATTTGTTTGTTTAGTTTTTATTTTAAAATCATACTCAAGGTTATTTTACAAGACAAGGCAGAAGAAAGACAGGACAATGCAGACATCACAAACAGTTTGGCTTCATGTTGCCCGTAAGCTCTGAAAGCACCAGGGCAACAGGAAGCTCTGTCCTAATCACCCAGTGATGAATTTGCACAGCTGTTTGGAAAAGCAGCAAGCATGTGGGCACAATTATTTATATCCACTAAAACCCTCGCATTGGTTCCTGAAATTAATCAACGTGTGAAGATATTGAGACATGTGATAATTAGTACTTTAATTAATGTTAAATTAATAAATATTTAAGGATATTTTTATACTAATGTAGGTGTTAATGAAAAAATTAACAGAAAGCAACCATTACCTCTAACATAAATTATATGAGCTTTAATTCCAACACCAAGCTACACAATGTACCTACACATGCATATAGAGTCAAGGGAAGTTTCTGGAGTCATTTTGGTTCCGGAAATCACATTTCACCCAAAATATATAGCACCCAGATTAATTCTCATGAATTACTATTTTCATAAAATCTGGGTCAAAATCAGGCCAAAAAGGAGATAATGAATCTGGACTACTTTGAATAGTCAAGACATTGGAACCTGGCCATTTTTCTAGAAACTTCCCTGTTGTGTTAAACCCCATGCCAACCATAGGCAAACCCCACGGACAAATAAATATAATGGCATGAAAGTCACATGACACCACATGAAAAAGGTAAGAGTGTCTAATAAGGAATGGTCGGTGTGCTGTGCAGGGATAATGAATGTGGACAAATTACAAAACATGTGTTGTTATATTTCAATAACCAGCTGAGAAGGGCACATTTTGATACAGACCTGGCTCACTGTTTAATTGGAGGGTTTTCACCAAACTAAAGATAATTTCAGTTATATGATGGTGCACGAGCTCCATGGATGAAACACAGCACCCTTTAAGCACAGCTTTCTGTAAAGGCAGTATGGCTTTCTTACAACATACTGCCCTTAGTAAGAGGGGCTGGGATCACTTTACCAAAATGTAGTATAATATTTTTATGCCTATAGTTTAACAAGAAGGCATTTTATGGCACAATACTTTTATGTCCTATTGGCCTCTGAACTCTATGAGAAAAATAAAATCCTTTGTCTCTTGTAAAATAAAAGTTAAGTGCATTTTATTTACTATTCTGTCTATTCTGTAGAAAGTAGCACTTAACACAAAGTCAGGGTAATGGGTAAAGTCAAAAGCAATTGGACATTCATTTCCAGGTTGCTAAATTGTGCAAACCCTTTTCAAGGAAGTGAGGGGAAAAAACATGCATGTTACTGTGAGGGGACTATATTATTAGGTAGGCTAGAAAACCATCACTGTACAAAAGTAAGGTGCGAGAAAACTGGGATATGGGGAGTGTTTGGGGGGGAGGGAGGGAGGGGGGGGGGTGTAAAACTTTCCTCCATTCAAGGCCAGTAATTACACACCAAGTTGATAATCCTGCAGGTCAATAATTGTTAAAATAGGATACTAACAAGGGGCCATAACTCTGGAACAAGCAACTACATGTACATGTACATAGAGGAACAAGGACATCACATCCACATGTAACACTGGTACATTTACTGGCTGGAGACTGGTAACTTGCCTGATTCGGTACTGGTGCTAGAAGAGGAGTGTTCAGAGTTTCTGTGGGGCGCTGGTGGAGGGTTTGATCGCTCTGCCCACCACCCGGTGTTAGTGACCGTAGAGGGCACAGAGGACCCCCTAGGCTTCTCGTGAACCCCTAGAGTCAAGCAAAATCAAGCCATCCAAAGAAATGAGAAAGCGATAGATTGCCAGACAAAGATATGTTATATGTTATGTTTTTCACTAATAGCAGTTTTAATACTTTACCAAAGATTAGAAATTAAGACAGGACTATCATTTAAACAATATCTATATCACTATCATTTATCTGTATCACATAACATAGATAACAAGATGTTTACAATTCTTTTTTTACAATCAATAAAAAAAGCTATGAATTTTAATTAAAAGTGAGTTATGTTAAACTTATATGTTTATATTAATATATAAGAAAAACAATACAAACAAGATTACAAAGAATCTAAACAATAGGGCCTATAAGTCACCACATGCAGCCCTATAGCTGAACCCAACAGAAACACAAAATACGGTTGTGAAAGTTTGTTTTGTTTGTACTCAAGGGTATTTTATTTATATGGCGACAGAACATCTGGTTTTTATTCAACCATACTTAAATACAGTGAACACCTGCAGGAAAACTCGTAAAAACTGGCACCACCGAGATTTCCAGAGCCACATAGTGTGACCCCCTTTATATACCTGAGGTCGACGGCGTAACATTCTGAAAGACCCTTATTAAAAACGAGTTTTAACGATGTATCTGGAAGTTATGTAGAAGTGGAGGCTTCTAGGATTCTAACTCATACATGTTATAGACTTAAAACATTGCACACAAAAACATAAAGGCATGAAGCTACAATGTACATGTATGTTGGAAACAAAATTATAAAAGTTAGTAAGTTATGATAAACAGCAATACAAGATCTGGGGCCGGTTGCTCGTAGCGCCATTAAATTTAATCTGCTATTAGATGAAATCACGTCATTTTGAAGGTCTATCTCTAATCAGTATTAGGAATTTAATCTGGTGTTAGCGGCTAATTGTCTTTTGAGCAACCGCCCCTGGACCCCAGCTAACCTTTAGCCAATTTTCCAATTGCTAAATCTATGCAACATTTTGATAAGAGCGTTTGTGATGAATAATCAGAACTGCTATTTTTCATTATCAATTTGTCTAATGACTTAGAAAAAATGCAGAAATGGCTGTTAGATGGTCTAAAAGTTTAGCTAGGGCCCTGCAAAAATAGCAAACTGTTCAAGCTGAAAAATAAACCCCAAAACAATGTTCAATCTTTTTTTTTTAGCCATGAATTGGAAGGAAACATAAGAAGCCAAACCAAATAGCGAAATACGTGAAAATAAATATCTTACCAAGTGAGGCAACCATTTGTTCATCGTGTGAATGTCTGTGTGAGTCATCTCCCTTGGATGCCAAAGATTCTCTGCTTCCATAAGGTGAAGCAATCTGTGTACAATAAAGAGATAAATTATTAATCGACTTGCAAAAAACGTTTTTTTATTAAAAAAATTATCTCTATGGTTAATTTAACAGTTTGTTTGACAGGGTTTAATGCCACACTTATCGTAGGTTATTTCACTCATATGACGGCATGCCAGACTAATGGGCAAAGGAAACCACCCTTGATCATGTCACTGATAGATTGATAACAAACAAACACACTCGATAGGACAATCACAAAGCGCAATACAAATACAACACAAGCAGATGGTCCTCATGTTGCACTATAAACTTATAGTTAGATATAGATTTATGAACTTATAAATGGACCTAAATGATACAAAAGTGAGTTTTTACAGAAACAGAGGAGATACTCATGATTTCTGTTGACTACGAATCCACTTAATCTGTTTCAGTGGAGTTGATTAAAACCTTGAAATTTACTTTTTCCATTGCTTGGAATATTATTTCTGTTAAGTTAAACAATTTTAAAAGTATGATTTTCGGTTAAAAAGACCTGCAATGTTTAATAAATGTAGGCTAGCTGTAATGCCTTCCCATAAACTATATCTTACAAAGAGACCTCATTCTGTTGTCATTACATAATACAAGTACATGTAACTCAAAACTCACATATTACTTTATCTCTAGACTGGTAACATAGTCTCAACATAAAGCACTGGCAAGCTTAAAAAGTATCAATTTGTTCTAAATATGCCAGCCTGATGACCTTTATCTGTGTATATTGACACAGACAAGACCAGGTGTTTGTAACTGATAGTCATCCGTGGGCGTGACTGCTGAAATTTATTTTCTCAATTAATGTCGTCTACAGGTCAAAGCTTCAACAAAGACAAGACAGGACAAATACAAGAACACCACAAACAGATCAGCTTCATGTGCTCCTTGGCAGTCAGTATGATAAAAGATTTGTTCGTTTATTTACTGTTTAACATCATACTCAAGAGTATTTAAATATTTTTATGAGAGATTGCCTACTTCTTTCTCTGTGGTGAAAAACCAAGAGGAAACCTCGTAAAAACCAACCCATGATAGCCGGAGCCATATGGGAGACTTGGACGTGTGCTGTACATTAAATTTTCTAACACACATGTACATCATATCGTTTTATTTGTTCAGGTTTTACCAGAAAATGAGCAAACAACAAGATATATAGTTGAGTTATATTACTACATATATGATACTACCAAGCCCATAAGCTATTGGATATATTAAAAAAAAAAAATTATATATTATCTATATACTGTGGGTGGATAAAAAAAATTCTATCCCTTTTGAAAACCCAAACAAACGCAACAATAGGACCTTATATAAATTTATAATAATACATGGAGTTTTTAGAGGGTTTGTGATTGACAGTCTCTAGAGCATCGCCATGGTTACAAACACATGCCTGTGCTAGGCAACATATGTGAGTGACAGATAATAGATTTCACCACAGTACATGAAAGAGAAATAACTGTACATACAGTTTAGTGTCCATGAGATTTAAACCTTTTACTTTACAAAATATCTGACAAAATGAGGAGAAAATCTGACTACATAAAGTCTTTATTAAAGTATCATTGATTTTGTTTATTTATTTGGTTTGATTTGATATCGTGTTTAATACTTATATGACAACAAATTGCTCACCTCTATGTCATTCAGCCTTAGTTAAATATGGAGGAAAACTGGTTTGTTTGATTGTTGTTTAACACTGTACTTAAGGTTATTTCACTCACATGATGGTGGGTTGGAAAATTAATGTTCCTCCAGTGCTAAGTAAAGCAGTATGTCCATATTTGAAACATACTGCCCTCAGCCAGTGGGCACAATACATCGAGTTTGTTCAATTGGTTTGTTTGTTTGTTTGTACTCAAGGGTATTTCACTTATATGACGAATGACGTGCCAGCCCAATGGGTTAAGGAAACCACCCTCAACACCACTGGCAACAAAGACAAGACGGGACAAATACAGGACAACCACAGGATGCACAGGACACCACAAACAGATCGGCTTCCTGTTTCCCTTTAGCTCTGATAGCACCAGGGCAACATGAAGCTCCCTCCAACCACCCGCCAATACATTGAGAGCTGTATAGATATTTACCTCCGGCGTAACACTGATGTCACTCTTATTACTGCCCAGCTCTTTCTGCCAGAAGTGAGTGTGGGCTATCTCTAGTAACATGTAGGCACTGGACATTCCTCCTAAGCCATGGTTCTGGTAAGTCACCTCCAAACCATGCATAAAAGCCTTCATCAACGACAACATGCCACGGTACACCTGCTTCGACAGAGGCTGGAACATAACCAGAATTTGTCAACTTTATTCATTTTGTGTGAGTGTTAATTTAAGGACAAGAATAATCATGAAAATAAAACATAATTTTTTTTAATAAATATATCATAAATTATGATTGGCTATTTACGCTGACTGTTATACAATAAATTATACATTATTCAGATATACAAGTAAACTAAGAAAACTCTGAGTGTTACAATATAACAATCACCTACCACATCTTCTATCTGCGCCTCCTCCTCACCAAGTTTACGGTCAAGGTTTTTATTGAGACGACTGACGACAAAGTTTCGGTAATTCTCATCTTCCATTAATTTTTTAACTCGAGACTGCTTAAATATGCTTAAACCCTGTCCATCCATAATACTCGCTATAACCTCCTTCAAAAACTGCTGGTTCTCACTGAAAATTAAAAGGCAATATATTTTAAGGTAGAATTCATTAACATGAAATAAGAAATAAACTAGTAAAGCTGGTACTCTGGGCTGGTATATTATATCAGTGATGTTGAGGTGTTCACATAAACACATTCTAAACAATTGTCAAAATGTTACATGTAAGAGCTATATGTAGTTTATTTATTTCGTTCATTCACCTGGGGCCAGTTGCTCAAAAGACTATTAGCCGCTTACTCCAGATTAAATCGCTAATACTGGGTTAGATAGACCTTCAACATGAAGTGACGTCATCTTATAGCAAAATAAATGTAAAAGCGCTTCCAGCAACAGGCCCCCAGGCCCAGTTGTTCAAAGCCCTATTAAATTTAATCCTAGATTAGATGAAGTCACTCCATGTTGAAGGCCTATCTTTAGTCCTAGATTAAATGAAGTCACTCCATGTGAAGGCCTATCTTTAATCCTGGATTAGATGAAGTCACTCCATGTTGAAGGCCTATCTTTAATCCTAGATTAGATGAAGTCACTCCATGTTGAAGGCCTATCTTTAATCCTGGATTAGTGGCTTAATCCGCTATTAGTGACTAATCTTGGTTTTAAGCAAAGTTCTAGGCACTGGATGAATCAAGACTTATCTTTCTTTATAATACACAAAGTTTAATATTTTGTGCCGCAATAAAAACAAAATTGCAAAATTTTTTATTTCTTTTTTCTCAAGGCTTATTTACCAGGCTTTACAACCTCCAGTGTATTTCAATTATATTTAGTTTCTCGTAACAAATATCTGCAAAACAAGAAATATATAAAAAAACTGGTTGACTCTAGGCCTGCAGCAGTCCTCTTTATAAGACCCCTGTAAATCCCACTTTTGAGTAAAGTAGATCATGACCTGTTGTTTTTTATGTCATTTAAATTAATAAAAAATATATATGTACATTTACAAATGCCCTGAGCACGAGAAACATAAGGGAAATATGACAGATTTCTGAATGAAAAACAAAGAATACAGAATTAATGGCCTCTAACTAAATTGCGTTTATAAGAAAACAGGTCGGTGTTACATTGAGTGGGCTGTCTTTGAAGGTTATTGAGTTACCCCAAAGGCAATAAATCTCTGTAAACAAGACCAGCTCAATCTCATTATGTAGAGAGAAAGTGGATGAATAGCTGTAATTCAGGCTCTATACACATCTCATAAATCTGATCTGGACTCTTAACGTGTCTGTTAGGCAGAAAAGGTACATGCATGCAGGATTCGATTTAAACACCAGCCCGCTAGCCTATGGCTTGGGAAAATTACCTCAGGCTAGTGCATAGCTTTAAGTGTTAATTCAAGTGGCTAGTGCAGAAAAAAAATTAAGATCAGATGCTGTAGTACATGTAATATTTTCACACTAACATAGTACTGATTGATTGATTGATTGGTGTTTTACGCCATGCTAAAGGTATTTCACTTTAATGACGGCGGTGTATTCTACCAATAGTTGACAATCTCACAACCATAAAATGTGAGGTGTTTTGATATTGTTCAAAATTAATCTTCCTACAGTGCTAAGTAAAACAGCATTGCTACTCTTTAAAAAAAAACTGCCCTTAGCCCACGGACCTCTTTTATACACAGGACAAATTCTAACTTGCTTTACTACAAGACAGTGCTGCAACTGAACTACATGTAAATAGCCTCGGCACAGTCTGGTTATCTTCACTAAGAGTTACTGCATGTTGTTGATGCATTTTATTTCAATTATTGGAAGATTTACAATTGCGGTTAGCGGTGTCTTTGAGTTGGAAAAAAAACCTCCACAATTCAATTCCCTTCAACAAGCATGGATTTGTTCCACTTTTTTTCATTGATACAAGCACGGTTTAATAGACTATTTATTTGACCGTAGTTAATGTTATTTCACTACTATGACGGAGTACCGACCTAAAATGGTGGAGGAAACCACCCTGTATGTCAGTGACAACAAACAATAACATGACAGGACAATCACAAGATGCAATACACTCAGTGTTAAGAGCACCAGGGCAACAGGAAGCTCCCCGCCTGCTGAATTAATAGATTGTTTGTTTGTTTGATTTGGTTTACGGTCGTACTCAAGGGTATTTCACTTATATGATCACGAACAGATCGGCTTCCTGTTCCCCTTTAGCTATGAGAGCACCAGGGCAACAGGAAGCTCCCTCAAACCAACCGCCTGAATTAATAGAATATATATCATTCAGTTGGTTATTTCTCTCATATGATAGGGTGTCAGCTCCATTATCTAATACAATTACATTATCACAATGTTGAGAAAATAACCCAGCAACATGTAAGACGATCACAGTATATAACAAATACACAGTCACTTTGGTGCAGTAATATAAAACGTTCATGTTGCCCGTTTATCAATGGCCGACAGGAAATCCCCACTTATCACCAGCTGAACAAAGGAACAAAGTTGGTGACATGAGAAGAAACAGGTCAGGGTGATTAAAATCTTCAACACTTTCTTTAGTATAAATCAATAATCTTCCTACTTGTCAAGGTATTAAGTAGGTTACCTTGGCTTCTAACAGATCCCATAAAACATGAACAACAACATTTCAATTCACACTTGACTACTCTCGTGATAATAATAAAATCAGCTATTTGTGGAATGATAGAGTGCTTAATAACACTGTGCTAAAGGATATATGTATTTTATTATTTGTTTATACAGCGACATACCTTAACATTCATTTGAAGTGTTATGTCTGTCGGAAAATTAGTGTACAGTGCTAAGTACAGAAAGTTTGACACTACTCATAACATACTGCCCTTAGCAAGAGGTCAAATGTCACAACAGATTGACCTCATCATGCTCTGAGATCACCATGGCAACAGGAGTGGGGGAAAAAATGGACCAATTAGAACGCTCCAAATTTGAGCAAGTCCCTGAAGTCTTAAGCAAAACTTGCATCATGAGATTTAATGTTCTTTGTCCTGATTGTTACAAGAAATAAAACCAGCAAACGCATGCAAATTCTCTAACCTGTTTGAAGCTGTCTTAGAATCAAATGTTGATGAGAGCTTGACATCTTTCTGTTTCCTATTAGTCGCATGTTTCACCAGACCAGACTTCTCCACAAGCGCTTTCCTATTACCTGTTCAATATAAATGACGGTCAACATCTAAACTTTCCTCACAAACTTGACTTTACTTTGCAGTTTTGTTTGATTTGCTTTTTCAAGCATTGCTTATCCAGAAATTATATAGTTATTACTTCAGGTAATTTCCCTCATACATGTATACTCATCTGAACCCAATGTGTGATGGAAACAACCGTGGCACAATGCTGATAACAAACATTCACAAGATACTACATGTTTGTTTGTTTGTTTGATTGGGGTTTTACGTCGTACTCAAGGGTATTTCACTTATATGAAGATGTACCAGCCCAATGGGTGAAAGAAACCACTTGACACCACTGGCAACAAACAA
>JAQQZZ010098599.1:0-16710 GCA_030265115.1 Mopalia vespertina | reverse complement strand
TGGGTATACCTGTGTTACGGGTTTCGACATTCGATATCTCCCGTTCTGACCCTCACTGCTTGTAACCCGGATGCAGATCGCCAGGTCAACTGAGGTGAGCATGCTTGCCAGCTTATCAATGGACCGAACGTTAGAGTATCGAAGGCGACACGATCCCGCTTCAGCCAAGCTCTATTGAAACCGTGTTGAGTGCGTGAAAAAGACAAACATTTGGAATATGTGCTTGGGAATTTCCTCACCCTCTCACAGGCAAGGTGGGCCACGTATTTTTTTCAAATGATAGCATATAACAATGAGTCATGCTGAAAAAAAGGCCGGAGACGTTGATGTGTGTCGTGCAGTCTTGTCAACTTCGAATGCTTACTTGGAAAGAACCACTCGCCTTCCAGTCTAAGTCATCGGTGATGTAACCAACGAAATCCATCTTCAGCGATACGAGATCATTTGCAGTGGTTGATTTAATGTGACCTGGGTTGTTTGTAGTGGGCGTGGTTTTCAATGTAGAAGTAGGCCATTTACGATTTAATATTACATGGAATTTGATAAGGGGAATTCCGATGTACTGTGTAACGCGTACACATGATACCCTTCGTGTATATTCTATGTGACAGGTTTGTGTTTTAATTACATCAGAGATATTAACGGATGTGTGTACTTCCGATTGTCTTTTTATCAAGTGACTATTGATATAAATAGGCCTACACGGTCACATCCGTCCTGTAACACTGGACAAGACGGATTTATGTTTTACCTGTGATCTAGGCTAACTCCGTTTACGTGTTGTTTGTAAAGTAAAAGGATAAGGAGTGTGACAAACGACTTAGTCAAACCATAAGAGTGTATTGTAGGGTCTTTTCTTAACAACCCAATCATCTGTGAAGTCGGCATACGAAGCCGTGCCTACAGTTTCTTAAGTGATTCACGACACATAGGCCATTTATAGCTGTCACACACTGGATTAACAACTGCCTCAAAGTTGGGTTTTTTCTGTAACTGTTCGATTTTTTTAAAGCCTAAACAAATTGATTGCCGTGTGAAATGAAGCTGTCTGTGTCAATGTCGGGACTACCTGGGTATGCTCCAATCAAAGTGTGCTTTATGACATTACTCCTGGCAGTATTAACTAATACAGGTTTGTATATATATACAGTTTATTAATATCGGTACAATTGTTTCTGTTAGTTTTGTAACGCGTATAGGCCTATACTTTCTGTTATTCATAAATGGCATAACCTTTTGTGAATATGTAGACAAGCTTATTTTCTAACATTGTCCTTATTACTAACTTTTAAGTCTTATCCTTGTAGGCTCCATAGGGTTTATATTTTCTCCGTTGTTTCTTTTCAAGTATGAATCGATTAAATGTTTAATTGCTGGTCCTGTGCATTTAGTTTTAGGTATATGGCCAGTTGCTCGAAGCGCTATTAAGTTTAATCCGCTATTAGATGACGTCACTGCATGTTGAAGGCCTATCTCTAACCCTGTATTAGAGATTTAATCTGGTGTTGGCGACTAATACTCTTTCGAGGAACTGGCCCCAGGTTGTTAGTTGTCAGAGTGAATTGCCAAGGCTAACTCCGTGTATATCTGCGAGCAAACATTGCACAAAGTGTTATGGATTTATGTGACCGAAATATTGTTGGACATTGAATCTTAACTTCAGTTGTGGGTTTATCGTTTATCATTTATCAGTTCATTTCACTTGCTTAGGTGTGCTTGGGTTACTTTTGGATGATAACGTTTATGGGGCTTGCCGCTTCCAACTCCTTCATAGAAATTATCCATGCATGCAAAGTTGGCGTATACATGTATATGATTATATGCGAATACGTATCTTATAGACTTGTATTATACAGTTAATAGATGTACATGTATCTATTTGTTAAAGCTGAGTATGTAAGTTATACTGTGGCACATAGGTAGGGCCTTCTTCCTTTGGAAAACAAACTATATATATGTTTGCCATTTAGAAGACGTTTTTCAACTGTGATAAAGAATGAAAAGATAATCTGGTACACCTCCTCACCTGTACGAGGACACTGCCTGAGAGCGCAGTGGGAGAAACGAAACGTCATCTTTCAGTTCAGTTGATAGCACACGTTTTCAGTATCCGAATATAGGCTTCTCAAATTCATTCAAAACTTCCCCATTCCAAAAAGGAATATTCAATATTTTCTCGAAATTCAATTTCAACTGGAGCTTTTATTTAAAATGCAAATAAATAAAATTTAAAATGTTTCATTTCATGATTTTTCGCAAAAGACCCATTTAAAGTATGCATTGAATACTTTTAAATATTTAATAAGTGCATGCCATCCAACGGCCGTTAAATTGTAAATTAACTTAATTTTAGTCAATCATAAAAGGTACTGAAGAAAATGAATCTTAGACATAACTACAAGTGTGCGATTGAAGCTTAATATTGGATTAAGACAGTTTTAAGCTGAAAGCATGGTAACTGCTCAGAGAAAGATAGAATTGCCTTTGCATTTGTTATTCTCCGTATATATATCAGACTATCAAAATCTTGTTTCTAAAATGTTTGAACCTCTCCCACAAGTATACCTTTTAAATCATACAACAAC
Source organism: Mopalia vespertina (assembly GCA_030265115.1). Taxonomy (NCBI): domain Eukaryota; kingdom Metazoa; phylum Mollusca; class Polyplacophora; order Chitonida; family Mopaliidae; genus Mopalia; species Mopalia vespertina. The sequence continues at coordinate 14,125 of JAQQZZ010098599.1, read as the reverse complement.
GAACGAAACTCAAAATATACGTATTACACCCTGTGTATCAATCATGCAGTTATAACTCATGTGATTATAGCTTTAGTGGATTGACAGGTGGGTTCATTTATATTTATTAATAATACTTTCTGGGCGTTCTGTTTACATACCTCAGCGACCATGGAGTATCTGTGTGCATATACATATTTGTCAGACATTTTTCTATGCCATATTAAAAAGTTAATTCAACTCAGATAATTCAGATAATGATATATTCTGCAATTTCCGAATTCCATTGGATTAAATTACATGCAGTACCAATGCCATTCATTTTTGGAAGTATATATAGGTTCAATTATTAGGAGCACATTGTTCATGTGCTTCTCGTATTATTAGTAAAATGTCTGCCCCAAGCATGTCACACAAAATAACAGATCGACCGTATAAGCCATATACGTTGTAACTGAAAAAGACCAGACACTGCATGCTTGACTAAATATTCATGTACAGTCGCTATATCCACTCTGCTGTCCATTAACATACGATTTGTGAAGTAGAAAGGTTAAGAAAAGTAATCTGTTGTTATTTGGCTACTTTAAGCCTTTTACCTGCTATTTTGAAGATACCTGCACACGAATGAAATGCGGACTGAATAAACAATATATACTAGAAACCGGTATATATTTTTAAATGTCGACAACGAAAACTTTGCTTGCATCTGCCGGGATTCGAACTCGGTAAAGGCTACGAATCTTTCTCCACTGGAAGCACTGACATATATGGACACTAGTAAAATTATTGGTAGGTATATTATATACACAAAAGTCGTTAATTTTTAATATTGGTAGGTATATTATATACACAAAAGTCGTTAGTTATGTACCTGACTTAGTTATGTACCTGACTTAGTTATGTTAGTTATGTACCTGACTTAGTTATGTTAGTTATGTACCTGACTTAGTTGTGTTAGTTATGTACCTGACTTAGTTATGTTAGTTATTTACCTGACTTAGTTATGTTAGTTATGTACCTGGCTGCTGAGTAGGGTATTTCTACTATTTCACAAAGGTAATCCCATTTTCTGAATCGCTATCCCCTCCGATATTATGAAGCTGGGTTGCCGGTAATGTCTACACTAAATGTGGGACTCATGTTATGAAATAAATCTACTGGTAAAGCTAATTTTAAATGTGTACGTGTAATACGGATTTCGACTGCACTTCTGTGATATCACTTTAGTGCTTTGGTATGAAATAGTTGTTACATTAAATTGAGGCTTTTAAGTCATGCAATATGTGTTGCTGGATAAACTGTCGCACTCAAGCGTATACTATTTCACCGCTAGCCCATTTACTGTATGTCCACCTTTTACTCTGCCTTACTTCAATAAGGTGGAAAAAGAAGCTAGGATCCGACACGCTAATGACTGTGCCACGGCCGTGGCGAGTTGTCAGGACATAATGATAAAGCCTCGCTATACATTTGATATATATTCACTTTATACTGACTTTATTATACAAACTCATTCTGTTCCATCGACGACGCGCTTTATTGCGTCTTGGGAAATCTACTTATACAGAAGTTAATTGACTCGGAACAAAAGAGCTTAATTGAACGGTTACGAACGTTCTTTTAAGATACTAGCCGATTGATCAGAGCTTTGGGCTCGTTAGGTGTCCTGAATAACAATGCCCACAAAGTTGTAGCCCTTTTCCTTGGGGTACATGAAAAGAAATAATTTTCTGAAATCCCCAGACATACAATTTTAAGTCGGAAGGCGAAAAGTAAATGCAAACTTTTATGAGAAATACTAAATTCTTAGCCAGCACCGAGTGTGTTGATCTTGGATGAAGAAATCTTAAGTAAATGCAAGGCTTAATTAGTTGATAGGACGGGTTTGCTTGTTCGGTGAGTACGTGGAATCACTTGATGCTCCCTGGTCTTTCTCTAGTCCAACGATTCGTCATACTTGACAGCGAGACGGTGTAATGTGACAAGACTGAGATAGTGAGATTGCATACCATGAACAAACCAACCCGGCCAGGTCCCTTTTGGCTCGATGAAGTCATTTAACATCGATAATATACCTATATATAGACCCCAGCATCACTGTCCGGAAAGCCTCCATGTAGGATCATCATCTGAGTCTGCACCAGCACCGTACATGCGGTGTCCTTTCACTAATCTAATATTGACTGTATTACACAGCGCTTGGAATTTCCTCCGACATAAAGTAATGTTTGCAGTGTAGCATAAATGCCAATAAATAACTTCGATGAGCAAGTTTAATTCCCATGGCCATATCACGTATCCTCCAAACAACGGGTTTTGAACACTTAAGAAAATCACGTGACTTTAAAAAAGCGTACAATGTGGCCTATAGGTGACGGTGAGGCGATGCACAAAGTTGCGGAGCAATGCGCGAAGGTGCGAAGCGATGCGTCAAGTTGCGAAGCGATGCGTCAAGTTGCGAAGCTGCTTCGCAGCATCGAATAGCTACTTCTCAACTTCGCGCATCTCTCCGCTATTTTGCAACTTCGCGCATCGCTTTGCAATTTCGCGCGTCGACTCCCCGTGTAACTAAGTTGTATAAACATGGCCTTTACCGGCTTCCATACTCTGGCGATTCTATACTTTCTTTAAAAGAAAAGACAACATTTTTTTTTTTTAGTATATATAAAATGTTGGTTTTTGTCTCATTGGGAAAATCTTTACCTTATCTTTGAAGAGTTTCGTAAAGCTGATTATAATCGGCATTCACAGCTTCAATGCTCTAAGAGACTACGACACAGTCGACACTCATCATAGCCGTGCCGCTTGCCTTTTTTACGGCCAACACCGTCTTTAACCGAATGTTAACCAATCACCTATCCAGCTCTTTTGAAAGGTGAATAAATTTTACTGTTTCTACATAGGGAACAGTATCCTACATGTATTGATAGGTCCCCTTAATACCACCGTCATTGTTATTCTTAATCCCTTTATACATCCTTGTCGAATTGAAGTGTTCTCGCTACAGGGATTTTGTTTTCTATCAATCTCCCAATACCGTCAATGTTTTTCATTGATTAATTGGTCATGTTTAGAACAAGAAACGTGATTTGGCTAATTCCGTATTAAGATATGTCCAATTCCAAACGAAGTTTGCCATGTGCAATATTTTTAAAAGAGGGCAAAATAAATTTCTTTGAAGAACAAAAATAGAATGAACGCACCCTGGTTTAATAATATCACTCTTAGAATAGTTTCAAAGCATCAACACAAAAATGTTGTCTGTTTACGTAAATAGTAGTTGCGGCAGATGTGTATAGTTTTGGTCAAACCTGACTGCACCTCTTGATCTGATAAAATAAGTATTCAAATCCTATTTATTCCTAAGTGTCTACATTTCATTTGAAAAAACAGAAGGCATCTATATGTTTGATTTACAAAGTTTAACATAAGCAAAACAAGCAAGATTTGTTTCCCCTCCAGGGGTTCATAGACGTCTAGTTTAACTACCCTAAATGGTAGTTAAGCTAGAGAATAAATTCAATTTGAGACATCATTTTAACGCATCATTTTTAAAAAACTTAATTCAGACTCCATTTCTTATGTTTAAGTATGATAAAAATAAATAGTCGGATGTTAAAAAATTAAAACAATTCAATATGACACTAAAAAACTGTATTTTGTTCAGTAAAAATTCAATATTTGGATATATATGAACCCATGCCCCTCTTTTAACAGTATGAAGTGATTATTATGTATATTTGGTTGCCAAAAATTGTATTGTTTGATGGATTCCCTGTTGCTCTACACACTAAGGAGCAACATGAAGCCGGTATGTTTGTGATTTCTTTGTATTCTGTCCTGTGGTTGTCCTATCGTTGTCTTCTGTTGTTTTTGGCTGTTGCCAGTGGTATCGAGGGTGGTACCTTTCACCTATAGGCTGACCCGCCGTCATGTGATTGAAATCACCTATGTACATCGTTTAATCCCAACCAAACAAACAAACAATAACAGATTCTCATTATTGTTTTCTTCGTATGCTTGTTTATGTAGAAATGTTTTAGCTCTTACATGTATTCGTTTTGCCTTATCTCATATCGTTTTGTTTTGCATATCGTTGCTGGTATGTTAGTGAAACAGGAAGGCAGTCATCTGGACTGTGTAACATAACCAGAATAATTGGTGTAGGCTGGAGTGTTGAGACATTCAATAGATTATCTGTTATTTATAGCCTTCCACTCTCGTTTAATACATTTAATCATAGATAAGTGTGTACCCATGTCAGTATTTGACACAGATTGTTCTGTTGGTTATTACCTGTACCCACCCGTATAGTTCAACTCAGCTATTGTTCCACAGCAGGTGGGTGTGACGAGGTCGTCATGTTTTTTAACAGTTACAATTGGGTCCGCCTACTCAATGCATTCTTTCAAATTTTGAATAATTGTTTTAACATTGATGCACTGTATGAACTATAAATATATAATTGAATTAGATTCAGTAAATCACCCATCGTATGATTGTCACGTGATAACTACCATCCTCAATCAGTTTTGACGCCCATATAAGACACTGCTGCTAAAATTGCTGTGGCAATGGCTTCGAATCCAGTTTTTCTCCCCGAAATCATCATTTTTGGTATATGCCTCTCGCAGTATCCGGCTTATGAACATCTTCCCAAGGCAAGGCGGCAAAGAAGATCGTCTTACCAAGACTCTCTCCAATTCCTACCTTGCTTTCACAGACGAAAAGCCTGAGTTAACTAGAGTCTACAACAGCTACTGACATGTCTTTTCCGCCACCCAATCAGATTGGGGCTTTCGTTTAAAAAGGAAGCGGCGGTCTAAACATAGGATGACAAGTAGGCTATACATATAGACATGCACACAGCCACACACAAGCTTAGCTCAAATCAACTAGTCTTATCATCATCACAGACACTTTCATTGACAGTGGCGCAACGCTTTTTTATTGTCAACAGACGTGATTTGTAAACGCCTCTCTGATTACTTGTTTGTTTCTACAATAATCCAATTAAATGTTTGCCACGTTTTCCTCACGAGTTGAGGCCAGGGTGAAAATGTGCAAGTCTGGTCTTATGCGTTTTGATCCTTGCCTTGGGAAGATAAGTTATGATGTGAATTTCATTATTTTTACATGAAAACATATCTAAATATAACCAGGTATCTATTATAATGTCAGGTAGCACTCATTATTTTACTTCCACAGCAAGCTTAATAAATGCAGCTTTATCCCGTTTACCAAAATTTGAAGGGCTTCCACGTCATGCCTTTAGATCGAACTCTAGAAGTGAAGTCTGTTATGTTTCATATTTGTTAACAGACCCATATATCAACTGCATGGGGGTTTTTTTTAATTAGAATTTACGATCTAGGTATATGGTTAATTTGAATACCCCTGATCTCTGCTGGCCACCAGTTTGCCAGCATGATATCCGTTCCGGGGGTGATCATTACAGCCAAATCTCTGATACTAATTGTCATAGCTAAATATACCGAGGTTGATGTGGCTAGCATATCGAATCTTAGCTTGATGGATGGGCTATTGAATAAAGCGAATCAGAGTGACTATATTATACGACAATGAGTGGGCTCTGCTGGCCAACGCTTTGTACGGCTGTTTATTGAATGGTTCTTGACAGCTATTAAGAATAAACGAATTAGGTCAATCACTATTGAAGTTATTCTATCGAGACTTCGGCCAGAGCACTGTTACTGGCCACTTTGAACTCCTCCTGGAGAATAGAGTATATCGACCAGGTCCTAAGAACGTGATGACCAGACTTTTCCCGTTAGACCAGTGTACAACTTGGACCAGAGTGTGCCTTCTGTAACGCAATTGTCCATCGGACATCAACTCTGTCATTTTCTATATTGATATACTGATGTGTTATTCACGTATATGTAGTAAGCGGTGCATGTTCAATGTCTAGACAGAATTATTATGTCACAAAACGAATGGTCAGTCAGTGCATCAGAACGAAACTATAATACAAATAAAACAGTCGCTGTTGACATGAAAATCAATCTTGGAAGGTTTATATAAAGGCAATTGAGGAGAGTGAATCCGGCCGATGTGTGTTCTTTGGGAGGTGAGTGTGTAGAAGGAAGGCAATGTTAATATTGATTTAACTAGGGGTGTTATTGGAGTGTTGGTGGAGGCACAGAGTGACCTTGATGGTTTCACCGAGGTTAGTTGATGTTAATGGTCGTGGGTGTACACACATGGCCATAACCTCACTGGACTAATACCGATGGAGGGCGATTAGGGTCAGATCGTCCAATATCGACAATCACTTTCCGCTGCACAAACACAAACCTGTTCCTAATTTGAACACATTCAGACTGTGAAGCTGTAGGCTGTTTCTATTTCCAAATGACTCTTCTTGTCTCATGTACATGTAGGTTTCGGAAACAACTAGAAACATAATTGCTATCTGTCCAGATCCGGAACCTCACCAGTCCAGCCGACAGCTGCATATAAGTCAATTTCAATGACACATCTAGTTATTATTCTGCACTCTGTAAAACGCTATAAGAGTGTCTGTCGGTCCTTGTCCATTTTGACATTACATCTCCAATCCCCTGGTTTGGAAAACTGGACAGATGTAAAGCTTAATGTTCACTAACTTCCGAACCAAACTTTGGAAAGTGGAAAAGTAATACCTCTACAATGGGTCCAGCTTCAATCAATGTAAGACTCACTGTACTGGAGACCAAAATTGTCTTCAAAACAGTATCGGAAGCCATGAGCGAAACATACACATGGCGGTATATCATACCGTTATGGATGATAATAAAACGAAAACAGAAACATGCAGACTTGCCAAGCTTCAAACTAACACTTAATTCCGTATTGCTAAAACGAGAATGCAACAAAATGTCGCGGATTTCTGCGGGATTTCTCTTAATTTGACATTAAATGTCAGACACAGTTACGTATAGAGTTCAGATTTAGCTGTATATTGCCTAGAAAGCTGTGGACAGTATGATATTCTAGTACCCACAACGGACGGATTCGGGTTCGATTCTCCTTCAACCGCATAAAGCCCTGTAAAGCAACACACTCGATTAAATCTGGAAGGGTTAAAGCAACAAATTTATTTTGGTCGAGATGACAAAAAAAACGTCATGCGAGGTTACACGTGATATTACAAGATTCGACAACAATGCTTAAAATTCACTTTTAACTGCATGTCGCAGAGAAAGCTATGACTTATCCTCTATAGTTTCAACAGAATCATCAGTGGATTTTCCACAAAAAACACTTACTCTATTTGCAGCAGAACATTCTTATGCATATAATGGTATTTCTAAAACGAAAACCGAATCCGTCGACTACCTCTTTTCGGCCTTGTTGTGTCGTTTGATTAGAATTCACACGGAATCGCCTTAGATTTTGTTGCCAAATCGTAAAGGACACGATTGTTTCTTAAGCCTTCAAGTAAGCAATGACTTTAGTTTCAGTTTTGTGATTTGCGGGACTAATTTATTTTTATTCACATATATATTTTTAATACATGAAGAGAGAAAAATGTGCTTGCCTTCATCGGGATTTAAACCCGGGACCTTTGGGTTGCAGGCCCAACACTCTACCGACCGATTTACAGAGGCATACTTATATATATATATAATAAAATTTTTCCCTCTTCATTTATTCAAAATATATATAAATATATTTCGGGTTTGCTTTAGTGATACCCATATAATCGTATTACTAAAACGATAACCGAAAACAATCAAAGACGTGGCACCAGTAAGGGGCTGTTTATTTTGAAAGCATTCTGAGCGGAAAGTTGGAAGGTGAAATTTCAGAAGGGACACGGACCTATATAAGTGTTATTAACGCGGTCCTGGGTTGGCTATATTGCTTGATCCTCGATATGGATTGGCTCCCTTCAGACAGTTGTGAAGCCTGTATGAAGTTGACCTGTTAGAGGATGTGTATGAATGATGTATGACTGTAGGTTTTTCTCTACAGGGATACAGATAATACAGCCGCGTATTGATTTACTTGATCCTATACCTGATTGTGTAATAACACTGTTACCTCCCTGCTCTCTGTATACAACTTAAACAGACTGTTGTCTCTCATTGAGCTGATGTACGTCAATTAAATTCCGTATTTTATTTATGTTGCCCGATACGGTCATACAAAAGAAAAACACCTATATCTTTATAAAACTGCATGTATCAACTGCATGTTAACTCTCACTACAGAGCGTAAACAAGTGCTTCAGTACTCGACTTGTGTCCCATCCATATGTCTCCCACACTCACTGCACGGGTTTGTTCTTTTCAGCTAGGTGTCACCATATGTTTCAAATAAAAGAGTGGACAGAAACTGACTAGGCACTATTTCTTTTGATTAAATCGCTTTGTTAACTCACAGCGATTGCAAGTATTTCGCTTTAATATCCGTACCATGAACTTGTTTTGCCGTTGAAGTGCCCCCCCCCCCCCACCCCTCCCCTCCCCCATCCCCCTCAAATCATACCACAAACAGTGCTGATTTGTGCATCTTTGTCTGTATTTCTTCGCAAAAATTTGGTTAGAGATGGATAATGTATTTTAGCTCGGTATTTCGTTCCTCACATATGTTTCACTTGACAGTCGACAGCTGAAATGGTTTTAATTCGTGATGTGATCTTTAACTGTTGCATGTTTTTGTCCTGTTGGCTGTCACAATTGAAAGTCAATACATGCTGATACTAATGGAGAATTTGTGTTTTTTTCAACAGTGAGAGGTAACCCTGCTCTGAGTGGAAGCTGTGTGACAGGTCTTCAGACAAACTGTGCTCAAGAGATTCAGACGCTCGAGGATCAACAAGGTGCCGATACGTGCAGGTAAAAACTCTTAAATAGGGTCAAGGACGGAGTTCAGCGGGTGATTTTCCGTCAGACGTATATCGCCCCGTGCGCGGCATGGTAACAACGCTACTGGAGTCTGACTGCAAATAATTGCAAGGGATCAGACTTGTTTTATATGTTGTAGCTGACTGTCGACGAAGAATCGCAGCCTCAAACTGTGTCATCCCATCTGTTGACGCACACAACAAGCCCGTTTCCGTTGCCTGCCCCAAATAATCATCAAAATCAACCCAGAATCAACGGTTACATTGCTCACGTGGAAAAATTACCAGTTGATTTTGAAATAGTCGCCGACTGAGAATCACTCCGTCTGCGGCACAGCAGTCTCCAACGGCAAATTGGTTGCAATTAGTCACCGACTGAGAATCGATCGTGTGCGGCATGCAGGCTTCAGCAAAGGCACTAAGGAGCCGAATTGTCCCCAGGGGTCTTTTGTATAAATAAAAATCCAGTCCACGAAAACATCTCAGGGCGAAAATTTTCTTAACAAGAAGAAAGGCAGGAGAGATCAAGAGAAGCGATAAAAGAATGTATAGGAATCTATTTTAAATCGGACTTTCATTTTCTTGTGGCAGGACAAAACAAACTATAATTGTGTTAATTCATCATGCTAGTTTAAAACGGTTTGTAAATTGTTCACCATTTTTTTTTAACACATCTTAAGTAGATGGGGGTTATAATATATCGATAAAGACAGTACAATTAATCGTTGAATAACTTTTTCAAGGTATTCAATTAACATTTTGTTATGAACTTGATGATCATTTTTTTTTCCGATGGAGAATTGCTTACATTCTACCCTTGCAGTGTACATTTTATAGTACTATATCAGGCGCCGAATCTATATGTAGGACTGAACAATTTGTCAGTATGTTTGGACAGATTTCATGTATTAAAATAACCATATTTGCATTTCTCTTTGTAGTTATTTGTCAAAGGTGGTATCCTGTGTGTCTTGTAAGCTCCCGAACTGTACTGATGTGGTTACTGAAATCGTCCAGGCTCACAGCATTGCGCCATTCAACTGTCAGTTGAATTCTGATGATATCATATTATTGCAACAAGGTGAGAAGTATGTCGAGTTATGCCTGGTGTGGGCGATCACATCAACGGAGAAACCGGGGAAAGAGCCTCATGTCCAAGATGGAGTTAATTCAGGTATGGACGCCTTTCTTAACTTAAGTTCTTATCCTTTGTTCTAATTATATTTACAAGTTATAATATCATATTTTACAAGTCGAAACATATCCCCTGGTTGTTAACGTTGACGTCGGTTTAACAGTCCCAGCCTCATCCGTATTACATTGGAAATGACATTAGTTTTTAACATTGCATTAAGTTTATCTCGAAAATTTGTCACAACCATCTTACAAATTGTTGTTTATAGTTTCAGGCCAGAGCTTTGTGTACATAACGGTATTATCGGTAATGACGCTAGTGATATCGCGGAACTAAACTGAAATGGTGGGGATTATCCAATGGTATTATTATATCTTAACGTACCTTCCTGAAGCTGAACACAGTATTAACCAGAAGTTCCAGAACCCATGTAGATATACCATTGAAAGAATTAAATCCCGAATGTCTCCAGGAATTGTGATAAAAGCTGATCAGAGAAACCTGTGTTAATGAGTGTTGGAACAAATCGCTTTGACTTACCCTGACAAACAAGGAATTAAACTCTGAAGACTTATTGCCTTGGTGAGGCGACCACCAATCGCTCTCAGTCAATAGAAATATTCCCTGTGATTAACGAAACGGAATTCAGAACATAACCATCTCTTGCCTCCCTTAATTACCTCCAGGACTTCACCTCCACTCATCCTTAATGTACCTGGACTCCTCTTCACCTCAATATGTCTTTTGTTCCGTCATCATTTCAGTTGTGTGAAAAGCATTTAAAAACTGAAAATTAATTTTTGAGAATATCTATTTTCAAAGATTTAAAAATGTTCTTTGCAAATTCTAAACTTGCAATGGTCAGTTCTGTGTTCTCTTTCTCAAGGTTGTGATTTTATTTTGTGTATAAGATTTAGATAAGTTCTTATTATTTACTCCGTTTTAACTTTACTGCCATATTTTGGTTTATGCTATTTATTTATATTATGTCAGATAGAGTTATGTGAGGGGTAAGGTTGCCCAGCCTTTTGTCATGATTTAGTATGTTCTGGTAAAAGTGAGTCTTACAATTGTACTGTTTAGCATTTAAAGATATGACTGCATTATTCTAGACCTGTCAAGGCTCCAGATTGTTGCTATGGAAACAGATCATGCCCTCTGTCTGTTGTGGCACAAGAGAGCATTGTTCGCCAATGACAGCTAAACAGTTTTCATTATCTACCTGACAATTTACTTTTTTTTTTTTGTAAATCCAAGGATTGAACATAGTCCGATTTAAACTTCAATGTGATATTAAACGAAATGTTCGCTGTCTTTTATGAAGACTGACATTGTCGACATTACTCACAACGAATCACTATATATATGACAGTAGGGAATGTTCAAACTGAAGTGCTATTATCAACGTAGTCTGACGTTTAGTATTTGTGTGAATTATGGCTTCTCTAACATGATTTTAATCCAAAAAACAAATTTTTTAATGAGAATGTCTTTTAAGTTTAATTGACACAATGTATATAAGTGGAAGACCACTCAGTACTTAATACAGGGAGTTTTCTTATTATGTTAAAGTGGGAAACTACGTTTCTTTGTCTCATAAATATTTCCCGGTTTTAATATTGTATTTGTGTATTTAATTTGATGCTTTGTGAAAGAATTTTACATTCCAGTTTATTTAATTTGAATTGTGAATATGTTATGTTATAAGTTAAAAGTCCATATAATGGTGAAATCAAAATCTGAATTGATATGTTGCAATTTTAAGGAAGCGGTGATCTGGTTTGATTGTCTTTATCAAAACATCTCTGACCTCACCCAAGTATGAGTAGAAGACGAGGTTGTGATTTTATCAAAATATCCAAATTATATTTTCAGCAAAGTTCCGAATTTTAATGTTTGATCTTTATTCCTCATTTTACTTCATCAACACTATTATGGTAAGATTTAGTATTGTTTGTTGCTTTTTGTGTTAATTCTAGATCCCCAGATGAGCAGATTAGGCGCATCTGTGCTTTCAGTATAACTGTTTTCCAGTATTGCCAATAATCGGTACAATATCCAGTGCTAAATATATATAGATATATCTTTACTGTGTTGTCAAGCTATTCAATGCAATGTTAGTTGACCCTGGAACAAGGGCGTATCTTAATGAAGATAACATATTTACGGGCACTAAGCTAGTATTTCTTTAATTAATTAGAAACCTCCCAGCCTTGCGTGTGTGTAATACACAGCTGTAATCGCAGTATATAGACAGGTAGAAAACTTGCACCCGTATTTTTCCTGAAAAGCTTGACAATCCTAACAAATCAGTTAATTAATTGTTGACCAAAGCGTTATTTGGATTATAAAGATTTTTTGCTGTTCATATTTTCATATAATAAAACAAACCATGATTTGAAATGTGCTATATTGTTTATTTATTTAGACGACATCCCTATATTGTTTCTATTTCTGGAAATATCGGGGCGAGTTCCAGTTGAGCTGCGTATCGATCAGCTATACAAACTAGTAGAATATGATCTCATTCCGTTTATTGGATGCACATGTTCATCTGCTGCCCGTAATTATTCCTCGTGTAATATTTGCCATTTATTGACTAACGTGTTGCTTGAATATGAGATTGGAATGGGGGGTGGAGCAGTTTGGGTTCAATATTATTTCGTCCGCTTTCCGTAACACATAACTGATCGAATCCGCATGATTGTGCGTGGGGTGGTTCGGTGTTACCTACTGTGTTTATTTAATCTAATCCCAATCTTGCGAACCAAATTAAGTCTCGTCACATCCCAGAACATCCCCGTAAATGATAAATATAGATCATGTAATTTGAGGTCATGTTAAGATAGCAAGGTCATCAGTATTTGCTCTCCAGCCACTGGACCAATCTCAAGGGTCGTTACGGTCCCAGCAGTGACAAATTTGTGAGAAATGAATTATTTTCCTACGTTTAAAAATTTTGCCGCACAGGGTTTTTGAAAGACCGTTAGGCCCTATAGTTAAACTAAAAAGCACACAGAGGGCAGGCGAACCGTTAAGCTGACCTCGAAATCTACACAGATGCAGATATGACAAGAACGACTTGATAAATTGTCCTGAAATTCAACAATTCTAATGATACATTGGAGACAAAGTCATTTGAAAGCGTCAAGTAAATTTTCGTGAAAAACAGACTTGTTGTTATGCATATATTTTGGAGACCGCCAATTCCTGCATTAAATGCAAAGAGACGGAAAATAAGCAATTCATCGGACTGATCTTCAAATCTTATTTAATAATAAGGTGATCATAAAGACTTCTGATGAAAAGGTGCACTGGTGATAACTCACTTTGGCATATGTTTTCCCGTTTTGTCTACAATTTAGGCTTTCCTAGTCTTGCTTCGTCTATAAAATAATTGTCATTACCCATGGCACCTCTGGTTACCTTGGTCTATAATCTACGTTATCAAAAAACAATAAACATGGAACATGCAGTACGATGGGTACCAAGTTTGAAGGACCAAAAGAAGGTTATTCAGTGTGTATATTGTTTGCAATAAACGTCCATAATACTCTGTGTTGATCTTAACCTTTGACCTACGACACAGTACGTGTTCAAAGCTGAGATCATGTTTGTAAGCATTTGCTTACAATAATATTTGATGATCTTGATAAGGGTTTTGGCTTTGGCTCCCCGCCGTGAACAATCGGACTGAAAATAAATCTTAATAATTAAGCAGCCCGATATGTTCCTAGACGCATACCGACAATACACTAATTTAGATCTGATTTTTATCAGATTGCAACTGGTATTATAATAGTTGTATGCGCCAAACAAACAAACCAGATTGCACCATGACCAGTCTGTGTACAGAATTTCAGGATTAAACAACAAACGGTTCATTCTTGTCTGCAGAGCCATCGGTTCGGATTCACGAAATGCTGCAACCGTAGATAACTTCTGGGATTACAATATACGGTAAAGCATCTCGCCAGTTCCCGCGCTACGCGAGAGAGTTCGTGATTTCATCGGCAAATCAATGTCAAAGCTTACTGCTACATATAACACGAGTACACAGTCTTTAACTAGGTCACACCAAAGCGAGGCTTCAAACATAAACAAATTCGAAAAGCACGTGGCCCATAAGGTACAATGTTAAATACAGCTCAACA
>JAQQZZ010098588.1:0-16710 GCA_030265115.1 Mopalia vespertina | reverse complement strand
TGACCACTAGTCACTGGCAAAAGCGCAAGAGACCAGTCACAATGTAGACCAATATAGCTTCATGCAGCTTGATTGTCAGCCCCACCACGGGAATGCAGTGACTTCGCTTACCAGGCGGTCCCGGCGAGACGCGGTAGAAGAGAAAGAACGAAAGCCTCCCTGCTATGCAGAAAGTGTGAAGGGTGCTTATATGTAATGAAATATTGCTTGTCAATAAATAAAGATGGGTTAAAAATCCATTAAGCCTTGTTGTGTTAGCTGAAGTCTAATTTAAAAACAAAAAGTAATAAATGAAAGGATTGTGCAAATAAAACAACAAAGTGAGGGTTGTTTTAAATCAGCTTGGTTCTGAATTTAAGTATTGAGTTACCCAAAACATTACTGTCAAGTCATTTCTATTTTAGTAAAATCTGTGTCAAAATCGGGCTGAATTTCAGATTGAAATTTACATGTAGAAAACAATTTCTAGATACTCCCCTGAAAGCAATCGTTTGTCACTGTCGTGTAGGCAAATATTTCATTGCTGTGGTATAAAATTCCTTACATCCACTGCCCACATGCTTTTTTATTATCATTTTTAATGATCAGAAGCAATTCATTGGTTTTCAATTTTTTTGTTTGAATGAGGCATTTAAAATACACAGCACGTGTGTCCTACAAGTATTACATAAATTTACAATTGCTTTTAGATACATTGTGCTGACGCTTACCCCCAATAATATCTCTTTCTTTATTCACAGTTTCTTCGTTATTGCACAGATGAAGAGTTGATGGAAACAGTTTTACCCCGTCTATCTAAAGTCATCACACTATGGGAATTTTTATTGGCCAAAATAGAAAAAGGAAATCCGTCTCGTCCCCATGTTACAGATATTTTCAGAGAATTCTCCATGTTGCATAAAAAAGTTGAGAGTGTTTGTCAAAAATACTTGGAACCTTTATCTGCTAATCAAATAGTGGAACAAAGGAATAGATTACAGGTAAGCACGGGGTGGGGAATGTAAGGTATATTGGAATGTCATTATATGGAATATTAAGATTCTCATAAAAAATGTTTGAAATGGACATATTTTCTATTTCTCTTTTCTTTTTTTATTCTGAAAAAAATTGTGTGTACACTGCATGGACACCACAGGTTGTGAGAAAATTTTTATTAGATTTTATTTTAGGAAATTTTGTTAAAACCATTCAGGAAAAGTTCATACACTCAAATTTCAGTATGTCTGCTTGCCAAAAGAGTATATATTAAACCTGTTGTCACCATATAGTAATCGGCAATAGTAATGGTCCCTATTCCAAGTTTTAAATTTTGAAAGAGTTTGATTATTTGCATACTTATGCATACTGCAATCTGATTGGTTGATAGTGTATTTTGTTTATTCCATGCTTTTACTAGTGAATGGATTGTCTTCAGGTTTGCTGGAATTGGTTATCATTTGAAAACACTACGGAAGTTCCCATAGATTCTGTATTCCTATTCTGTGCTCTAATTAGTTAAAGAATGATCAAATTCAATTCAAATTCGTTGTGTATATTCATCATTTCAATATGCCAGCAATCAATATACTTACCCTATTATCAGGGTTATAACTTACAAATAAGGGAAAATATTTTGATCAGCTACTTTGAAATCAACCTGTGAGTTTGATCAGTTATTCTAATTGAGCATAGAAATATAACTCTTTTTTGATCTGTTATTGTCAGAAATTGATAGGTAGTCTCTGATCACTGGCCCTTATTTCCATCCCTGTTGCCTATTATAATACCCATACCAGTGCAGCCCTGTCTAGTCCGACCCTCTGGTATATGAGTGAGTCACATGATGTGGCTCCGGCAATTTTATAACACGCATACCAGTGGAGCCGTTCCTAGTCCGACCCTCTGGTATATGAGTGAGTCACATGATGTGGCTCCGGCAATTTTATAATACCCATACCAGCGCCCTTCCTAGTCCAACCCTCGGGGTATATGAGTGAGTCACATGATGTGGCTGTGGCAATCGCGGGGGTGTTTTTTATGAGGTTTCTTACCGATTTTCCACCGTAATTACACAAGGAGCAGTGTGAAGTGGACACTCCATTGTCATATTAGTGAAATACCCTTGAGTACAACTTTAAACCCCAATCAGACAAACAAACAAACTCTTCCTTGTAAGTGTTCTACTTGGACTTCTGACCTGAGCTTGTCCTGTATCTTGTCACAGTGTGTTTTGCGAATGGTTGTTTCTTTCACCCATTGGATCAGCACACTGTCCTTAAAGTGAAGTTACCTTACGATGATCTGTTTTAAACCCCAATCAAACAAGTTAAAGTACATGAGTAACATCTATATGTTTAATATAACACCAATTCTATTAGACTATAAAACAGCTAAAAATAAATTTCCTGGTCATGTGAAAACAACCCCTAAACTGTAGATACTGGTGCATTTATATTGAATTATACCCATTTGCAAACATCTGCGCTGGAAGTGTTCGTAGCACAAACTCATTTTAATTAATCATTATAATAATGATAAAAATGTCAACCAATTCATGTTCTATATATTTGACTGTTTCAGATTGACAATGCTGCCATAGCTCATTCTTTAGGATTGGAGGTAAAAACATACTGTGCAAAACCAATAGACATTAATGATGACTCATTCCATAGACAAGCTGTCAAACCTGTTTCATTAATCAATGTGACAAATCACTCGAGTGGGATGTCAGTTAACCTGCTCTCAAAAGAAGATTTGATTGCGCAGGGCAATAAACGTTTTGTTATAAACGCTCCTGACAACATGAAAACATGTGCTGATGGATTGCCAGTCGTCAAAGTAGCCATTCCACCAGTAACAACACCAGTCAAAGCTACTCACTTGTCAACGGTTTCAGGCACAATCGGTGTGCCCAAACTGTCCGTGACTGTAAATCAACCAGTTAAACCCCAAAATAGTTTATTAAGACAGGCATTTAAAATGGTAGCACCGGTGCAAGGGGTGATTAACGAGGGTATCCCAAGATCACCCCAACGCATTAAAAATGTGAATCAACCAAACCCAATTAGAACTCAAACTATATTGCCTTCAGTCGCAAAACCTCAAACAATTTTAACAGATTCTTCAGTGTTTCTCAGCAAAGCTGTCTCTACAAGTGCAAATAGTGTGTTAACAAACAGTAATCCTGTCTCTCTGCTCAACTCTAATCCAGCTCAGATCACTCTACAAAATGTCCCAATGTCCATCTCTAATTCATTCTCACCTCATACAGCAATTACCCAGCAGTCTTTGCTACCAACCTCTACTCAGTCCACCAAAATCACAATCCCCATCATGTTGCCCCAGGGCACAGAGCAAATCTCCCTTGAGTTACCGCCAAGCTTGGCTGAAACAATGATAGATACCAGCGGTGTTTTGACCTCATTGCCACATACTATAACTACCAGTTCAGGATTCTCTGGTACAACAACAACAACAACTTTGACTGAAACACCAATGGTAATTGATAGTAGTTCTTTGGTCAATAACAGTATGGGATTGACTGCCAGTGAAGAAGCGGATACAGAAAGTGTTCAGAGCTTTGTTGCTTCTCAAGCTGAACCTGGTAAATCTCAGATATTCACTATAGAAGGATTAGGTGACGTGGAACTCCCTGCACACATTGACCCCAATAACATAACACAGTTTATTCAGCATGATGGGGAGCTAACCGCCTTCACAAATGGCACGGAAGTACTATCAGAGGATCAGTTAATTGAAGGACAAGTTATATCTGGCTCAAATATATACCAGACTGAGGATGGTATTTTTATAATTCAAAGTCCAGATGGTACAACTGTTGAACTTCAAGGGGCTCAGACTTTACCAATAGAGACTGTACAAGCTTTATTTGCAATGGATGCAGAAGGGCAATCAGAACAAAATGTTTTACAGGTCACCGAGTTTGAAGATCTGCCCTCCTGATCGGCCATTTAATACTGGAATGAGTAGATCTAGGTCCCTATTAACAGGATTTGGAACCAAACATCGGCTCCATCTAAACAAACCTAAAGTTATTTATTGCGAATGAAGACCACAGGGGGACAAATACAATAGTCCTGGAATAAAGAATTGCTGGTAGTGACATTTTTAATGTTAAAGGGCTATTTATTGTCCTGGTTTAGTTGTTAGCGTGTCAACCTACTAATCTTCTGAGATCATCGATGTACCGCTTACAGTTTGGGTCCATAGGTTGACCTCCGTTATACGAGTAAATCACACAATGGGGCTCCGGAAATGGCAGGGGTGTTTTTTTTAAGAGGTTTCTTCCTATTTTTCACAATATTTAAGCAAAGAACAGCATGAAATGGACAATCTGTCATCATATAACTGAAATACCTGCGAGTAGGATATAAAACCCCAAACAAACCAAACACAACTAGGGGGTGAAGTGGCAACTATTTTATTTTTTGACTACTGTATTAATTAATATTTTCCCCCTGTGATCTTCAAATGTTTCGAAATTGGTCCAAAACACCTTTTCAGAACCTTTAAAGCTATAGAATGTCAAGTTTAACAATAACTGTGAATAAATTAAACTTGTGTGTAGAATATATATCTGGCTCTATGAATTGTGATTTATTAATAATTCTACTGAAAGCATGCATGTTAGATAAACATTCTTATTACTCATTAATCTGACCAATCACAGATTTCTGTGTTAAAATGTAATAAGGGTAAAATATCCTGAAAGCAGCAGGTTTAAAAATTGTATTTATCTTACAGTAAATGTGAATTTTAATTGATTGAAAGCGATAAGAATCTGTTTCCTCTTTGGTACATGTATGAAAGATATTGTCCGATATACTGGTTGAGTTTGTTTTTATGCAAGAAAAGTGCTCCGATTATTAAATTACCTGTTCTCATAGTAAATCAAATGAATTTTCTCTTGCCTCCTTGCTGTTTATTTCAATAAGGGTTTTTGAACACACTATTTTCAGTCTCACCACACAATTTTCACCTGTCTTTAAAATGCACAGGTGCAATTTCTGCCCTGTTTACATTTATGAAATTTAGTGTGAATGAGTTTGATAATTATTTAACTCTTGTCTGGGTGTATTGAGCCAGTGTAGTTCTGACCATTATGGTACTGTTATTTACAGATTACTCACACAAATTGATTATTTTTCAGACCTTTATAGTATTTGGTAAGCTAATGTCTACCGGAGAATACTGGAGCCTGTTCCACATTGCAGTCTAACCACATACAGTTCTTCTGAATTGTCATGGCAATCAATACTGAAATTTTAGTAAACTTTTGGAACAATTTATCCATGTTATTTTGTCTTTGAGGGTTGACTAGCAGTAAGAATGTAAAATGATTTATAACTTTTACATTTTAAAATCTAAATTAATCCATTTAACAACATTTTAAATTTTGACTGAAGTCAAAAATGATTTTGTGGAATCAGGCCCTAGGCTCTTGGACAGTAAATCATTTTGCTAAATCTGATGTCTCATGCAGGTGGTTGCCAGGAGCTTTATATGCCCTGCTGTTAATGGGGCTTGAAGGCACCGCAAAGCCAATTAGTTGTGGTATTTTACTGTAAATTTCCACCCAGTATGATTTGTGTCTTAGATCAGGTTTTGTTTGTGGCCAGTGACATGTGTATACATATGACGACATACATCATCATGTGTGTAATCAGTATGGCTTACATCAGCAATCAAATAAAAAGAAAAGTAATCTGGTAATCTCAGAGCTAAGGTGTGACACAATGCTGATCTGATATTTTGAGTTTCTGTAAATGCCAGTAACATGTAAGGTGCAGGCCTGTGCTGTAATCTTTTCCGGCATTACCTAAAAATCGGTCCTCTAAAATTTTGTCAGGTAACCTAACATTTGCATT
This sequence comes from Mopalia vespertina, assembly GCA_030265115.1. Lineage (NCBI taxonomy): Eukaryota > Metazoa > Mollusca > Polyplacophora > Chitonida > Mopaliidae > Mopalia > Mopalia vespertina. The sequence goes on along the minus strand of JAQQZZ010098588.1, from coordinate 10,843 downwards.
TTCACCTGGTTTGCTGACTTCATTGATTATCCGATGACAAAATTTGTCAAAATCAGTAGCAAAAATTCAAATTTAGACAAGACTGCAAACAATTTGGGAAACCTATAAATAGGTCCTCCTAAATTGAGTTTGCATAACCTTGGGGAAACCCCGTTCTGACCGTTCTCCCGAACAGCACAGGCCTGACAGTGAAAATCATCTTAACTGTCAGCCTAACCACAAACAACTGTCTGTGAAGGTGTGATGTCCACATTACAATTAAGGCTACAACAATAATATAAAAAAATAAATAATTTTTTTTTAGAGTTCTGTCTGCTTATGACTTAGAAATGATTAGCTCTACTTTATCTGCCAGGGACATTTCAACCTATTAGGGCTCTGCTGGACATTGTTCATTAAGTCAGTGTTAACTTCGATGAATAAAAGTTAAAGTTCATTTTGTCAACGTCACTGACAGAGCTGCAGGGGTAGATTAGCTGTGTGCAAACCAAGACGTGTTCGTAACTGAGTGCCGTAGTGTCTGAGGTACGCTGACTGAGCTTTGCCTGTGTGACTGTCACTGTTTGCCTGTGTGACTGTCACTGTTTTCCTGTGTGACTGTCACTGTAGTGTCTGAGGTACGCTGACGGAGCTTTGCCTGTGTGACTGTCACTGTTGCTGCACAGCTATCAACTGATGGTATCTTGCTGTCAAATAACAGACATTTAATTAATTTTGTTCTGAAAACAGGACCAAAGACATTTGCCAGTGGAGAAAAGATTCAGGTGTTTTCATATGTCAGTAAGGGCTTACATGTAGGCAGAGGGGTGTCCACCCGTCCATATCATGGACACCCTGAAGTGAACAATTGCCTCCATTGGACACCCTGTTTTGAGAAACTTTAACATGCAGGAAATGGGGAAACTGTTTAAATTGGACACCCATTTACTTAAAAAATGCAGCATAATGACCATTTTGGACATGATTTTTTTTTTATTTCTGGCTAAGCAGGTCAGTAGATAGTAACTCTTTCTGTGAATCTCTGTCTTTATTCAACCATCATTTAAGCCAATTATGAAATTCAAGAGCCATTTAACAGGTTAAGCTGTAGAAAGTTTATTTTTATAAAGTACCACTACTCCTAAATCAGGTAACATTACTATTTTATGGATAACAGTTTTTGTCTATTTTTAATTCCAGAGACAAATTTCTGTGTACGTAATTGTTGTGGTGCACGGAGACCATTTCACATGCGTATAATGGACAACACGTGTCAACAGGTTATCCGATTAAACAGGGCTTTTAGATGCGAGTCCTGTTGGTGTTTTTGTTGTCTACAGGTAAGGCTTTACACACTCAACACATTTGATAAAGTTTGTGCTTAACTTTTTTTCTTCGTTTTTTTTATATACTATGATGTTTTGGAGAAGAAGTCTATGCGTTCAGTATTTTCAAATGCTCTGTTCTGATGGACGTTTAAATGGATATTACCCTGGTGATCTCAGAGCTAAGAGACAACAGGAAGCCATTCTGTTTGTGATGTCTTTGCATTTTGTCTTGGGATTGTCCTGTCTCGTCTTTCTTTGTCGCCGTTGGCTTCTGTGGTGCTTTCCTTCACCCACTGTTCTGGCACTTTACCACAGGAGTTTAATAAGCTTATTAAAGTATGATGTTGATTAAAAAATCAACCTATAGATATTTAGTGAGAAGGCATGGTCAGATATGTCTTGGGATGATTGTAAAAATGAAATAGCAATTTTGAGAAGAATTAATCAAGGCATTTCATAGGATCTGGAGTGAAATTTGTGACCTAATAGATTAGACAAGATTTATATTATGTTTCAATGTGTACTGACGGATTGTTGTGAGGAAACTTCCTTGTACCCTTATAGTCAAGGGGTGACAAGAAGCTGATCTGTTCATCTGGTCATTGTCCTGTCTTGTCATTGTTTGTTGCCAGTGATGTCGATGGTGGTTGCCTTCCACCCACTGAGCTGTTGTGATAAGAATGAAAGAACATTAAAACTGCTTTAATCCCCAATCAAACCAGTGAAGCGGCCAAGAAACCAATGTTTGCTGTTATGAATTGAAAAGATAAATAAATGTGCTCTCTTGCTCCTCTTCAGTAATTATTATTACCAAGGCAACTTTTGTTTGTAGAAAGTAGAAGTTGAATCTCCCCCAGGAACTGTCGTGGGTTACATCCGTCAACAATGTAGTCCCTGTTACCCAAGATTCACCATTCGTAACGCCCAGGATGAAACCGTGCTGAAGATCTCAGGACCCTGTTGTACGTGGAGTATGTGTGGCGACGTGGAATTTGATGTAAGATATCTTTTCTACTAATAAAACCTAGGTGGCAATGAGATCGAATAAACATCACAAAATAAGTTTGTTACATATGATCAATTCTCTGGAACGATTCATGATAACAGTATTATATGTATAATGTATTGTAATTTCCCAAACGCAAACCAAGCAGAGGTTCTACTTCTTAAACAAAACATAGCTTTGCAACTACACGGCTATCACAATCAATTACTCTTAACTTAAGTTTGGTCTTTAAGCAATCAACTTTAATATTTATGCCATGGAAAGGATCAGAGTCCTGTCAGACTAAAGACTTTCCTTCTTGCATAGTTTGAAAGATTCCTTAGTGTTTAACATCAATCCAACCACAAAATGTGATGCCAGGTTTGAAAACAAATTTTCCTCCAGTGACTGCTCAACATTTCTGTCCAGGGCCAGTAGCCCGACAGATGATTAGCCACTGACACCAGAAAAATTTCTCAAACCGGGTAAGAGATAGACCTTCAACATGGCATGACATCATGTAATAGAGAATTAAGTTTAATAGTGCTTCCAGCAACCGGCCTCAGGTGATTTCACTATAGTCTTTTAGCTGCAGTTCTATCAGTAGGATTCAATCGAAGTGAAGTTTGGTTAAAAGCTACGTTAAATCGGGGGGAAAACAGAAGTTTTAAGTTCTGTCATTTTGATATATCAGGTGCGAACAGGAGATGGCAGTAAAGTTGGTCGAATCACCAAACAATGGTCGGGTCTGGGTAAAGAATACTATACTGACGCAGATAATTTTGGAATCTCCTTCCCCATGGATCTTGATGTCAACATTAAAGCTGTCATGTTAGGAGCTGTCTTCTTAATCGTAAGTCAACATTTTGTCAAGGGGCTTAAATGAATCCAGTGACATTTAACTGGAACAGTAGTGCGGGATTTGCGTGAAGGATACACCAGATTTTCTGATATCAAAACATAAGTAAGACACAATTGCTAGGGCAGAGAAACCTGTGTGAACAGACATCTCATGGGACCACAAATACAGGTTGATTTTAGAAGATATCTGCATTACAAGTTGGGCTACAACAACAACACTAATGAAAGGAATATATAAACCCTGTCTGATTTACCAAGCGGCGTCATTTTGTCCACCACTACTATAGTAGGGGTGGGGGGTAGGCAGGGACTTACAAATGCTACTCCGCATCCATCCCTCCGTCTGTCACTCATGTCCCACTTGGTATGTAACTTCCTCCTGTAAAGACGAAGGATAGAATTGCATATTCACAAAATGGGCCTTATTACATCATTTTTGAATATTCATGCCTCTGCGATAAGTAGAGAATGGATTAATTTCAAACTTTGAATCTAACTTCCTTCCTGGAAGACAATGGATGGGATTGAATTTCACCGAGTTCTGTTAAATGACCACTATTGTATTATTTTACAATATTCATGTCTTAATAATGCAGCGGCTTACTAATTGTGTAATGGTCCACACTGTTCACTAGAACATTTGACCTTGTTTATTTAACTACTTTATATGGGTATATAACTTCTACCTCTCCTATTTTTGTTTAGTCAATTTACACCTGATGATGATACAGGCATATGTATTGGAACATTGTGTTCTATCACAAAACAAGAAGTGGTTATCCAGAAATTCTATAATTAATATTCATGTCTGTATATGTTCACAATGTGAGCTTTAGAATTTACTGGTTTATATTGATGAAATCTGTATCCAGTCTTGAACATAAACTAGTCCATATGGCTGGTGCTAAATAATTTGACGCACAGTTATCGCACCTGCTGATCAGTGTGGATTTACCGTCACTGAACTTGTGTCTTGAGATATCGTGATGGGGATTTTATAATGTTTTCCCTTGATTTTGAAAAAAACTATTGAAATCAATAGAAGATGTACTGTGTAATTGCCTGAAGCAAAATATTAAACTTGGTTAAAATGTTAACATTCAATTAGTTTTCTTTTGCTCACTATTTGCTGATCATCCACCACAAAGATAACACATTTTAACTTTTTTTTTTTCTACTTGCAGGATTTTATGTTCTTTGAGACTGGAGGAAAGAAAAAGAAAATCAAGCATTAAATTTAAATGGTGCTTTGAGTGTTATACTAACTATCCTACAGAACTAAAGTTTGATTAGCCATTGTTCGAGTACCTGTGTATCGAGGGCAAATGGACCACCAAACAATCTTTCTGAGATGATGTCTTATGTGTTATTATGGAACTTCAGGTTTAAATTGAGAATTTTGTTTTTGTAATTGAAAAACTATATTTTTACATTGGTTATCAATTTTCATTATATCTACAGAACTGCTTATTTAATTCATGAATTTCAATTTCAATTGACTAAATATTTTAAAATTTTATATTCAGAGTTTGAGATAATTACAGTTTTTTTTCTTCATTTTTTACATAACATGGCATTGTTTGTACTTTCTCATATTTTGTTAACATTGTATTTAAAATATTAATCCTTGAAAATCATGTCATAAATTAACATCTGTCATTTACAAAGCTTTTCAATGTTAACAAACTTTAACATTACATGTTAATTTACTATAAACATTGTTTTAAACTGTAAATTTATATTATATATTGCAGTGGAGTGCTAGAAAGTCAGTAGTTTTTTTTTAATTTTATGCTATTAGACTCGGACATTGTGAGCTTATTGTCATTTCATGTTCATGTTGTCAACTTGTCATGCTTCACATTTTTATTTTCGTGTCAGAGCTGGTACTGCCACGAATTGGATTTTTTAACTTCTAAGTTTTGTATTGTTTTCTACCAATTTTACATCTACATAAGACAAAGGTTATTTGAACTGTATTGGTACTGAATAATTATGAAGTATAAAAAGGTATAAAGGTGTGTTTGAAGTCATACTGTACATATGAGCTGCAGTACACTATATGGAGCTTTTTTATCCAGACTGTCAAATCTCTGAGTATTATATTTGACTAGTGAATGAGGCTGCAGAAATCAAGATAGTTCAACTGGTTTCTCCACCTGTTCAGCTGGTTTTGCTCACTTGTTAGGCTGGTTTCCCTCTGTAAAACTTTTCATTAGTGGAAGTTTCTTCAAACTTATTTTATTTTGATGATTGTGCCATAAAATTTTACTTAAATCGACATATCTCTTTAGACAGCGCTAAATGTTCTCCTTTAATTTAAAAAGTTACATTTTAATTGGTTTGTGACATATAATTGGCTTACATATATTTAATTGTCACTTGATGAAGATCTGACAGATTCACCCAGAAAATGGCGATTAATGGTTGACCAATCACAGAGCAGCTTTCCGAAATTTGGGTAATCTATGATTATCTAGAAAAAGTACTTTATTTTTTTTTACCTCATCCCAGAAAGGGAGCTTCCTGATGCTTTTGGAGGTTAGGGGCATCATGACGCGGATACATTTTTGTTTTGCATCCTGTGATTGTCCCGTGTTTGTTAACATCTATTAGATGTAAATTTATTAATGTACATTTAGCTTAGATACTAAGCTATGGTAACATAATTTTTATTGTTACATTTCTCGATTCTGTGTAGATTTTTTTACAAATCTGTTAAAAATCAATACAGCATGATGTTAAATCTCTCAATATACTTTCGTTACATTTTAATGTTAAAGCATAACATTTGGACAGTTGGAATTTTAGATTTAATTTTGTTAATTTAATTTCACGAGCTATGTAGGCTAATACTGTGAACTATTGTCCAATAGTAGGACATTTAATTTTCACATGCAAACATATACACCATCAGGTATATGGGGGGAGTCACTCGATGTGGCTCCGGCAATCGTGGAGGTGGTTTTTGCCAGGTTTCCTCCTGGTTTTCAACTGTAATGAGGCAAGGAGCAGTGTGAAGTGGACAATCCGTCGTCATATAAGTGAAATACCCTTGAGTACGACGTTAAACTCTAATCAAACAAACAAAAGCAAACATATACATCTAGAACATCTGGGGATTCTTTGGTTGGAATTAATCCATATCCCTGTGTTATTTATTTTTAGAAATAAATGCAGTGCATGTTTGATTTAATCTTTATTTGTGTAAATCAATGTATTCTGTTTATCGTTTTGTTTGTATTGATATTATACACATTCATTGAAATATGTATTTTGTTTTAATTGTTTATATTTTAAATTGTACTCGGAAATTTTGTTTAATTTTGTAGAAGTGGTTGGTTTTGTATTTCTTTATTGTTGCGCACCATTATCAATTTTTGTTTTAATCGTTGATTATCTTTAGACATACATGTATTTCATCAATGTGACATGGTGCTCAGTTGCCATATGCTGTATTGAAAACTTGGTTAAAATATTAAACAATCTGTATTTCTTTCTGCCAAACAATGATGTCAAATTGTACATGAAAGGCAGAAATTCGACAGAGATATTGTTTTAGTATGTTTATTTATTATTAGCTATTTTTTACTTTCTCATTGTTGTGGACAATCAGAGGCTATTCTATAATACCCAAATACTATAAGAAAAGCAAAATAGCACATCCAGCTATACAATATTAATGTTTGTTAAATTGTATTGTTTTATCACAGAATTAATCTTGTTTTATTATTTTCATATTTGATTTGACTTTTTTTACACAGTATTTAAGCTGGACCAATCTATTTTTCAAACCTTATTTCAAAGTCGTGTGGAAAAAAAAAATGTGTGAAACCCCAGATCTAGCTTGTATTGCTGGTGTCAAATTTTGTTATCCAAACATATGGATGTCTGCTATTTATTTAATTGAAATGTAGACAGGGTTTGACTACTTGTTTCCTCAAATCTATGGGCACCCCAAGTTTGACCTAAACTATTCACCCTTGCAGCAAATACTATATACAACTCTAGGTAACAAACTAAATGTAAAGCTAGAAATACTCTCCAATCCATTAGGGAAAGATCAACTGAAATATTTCATTATTATTATCATAATTTTGCTCCTATATACTTATGTTTACAAGTTTAATTTCAATATGAAGTTATAAACACCCCACCATGTGTGAAGATAATCCTTCTGATAAATCTTTTATATACTGGTATAGTTAATAAGATGGCATTTATGAAGCGATTTTAGGTAAATAGAAATGGTAGGTCTGGATTTGTATGGTATTCATTTGCACTACTGTTATTATGTCACCATTTAAAGACTATAATTAATAGTAAATGTGTAAAATTGTGGGGAATATTCAATGCATACTGTCCCTAAGTTATCCATATATACATGCTCAATATTATTATTCGGCCTTATTGCCCAATACTTTGTCTTAAAATTAGAAGTTATAAGCAGGAAGTAATTGTCTCAAGCTTTAAGATAAACATTTATTTCAACACACTTTAATTTTGCCACAGGTCAGGGGTCACTTTCACAAAATGTTGTATGACAAAAAAATATAGTATGATAAAATTTTGTCATGTTAAACTAAATGCGTAAATATATCGTACAAGATTTAATATTTTGTTAAAGGGGCTCCTGCTTTCCCTGTGCTTGGGAGACACTCCACTGCTGATTGTAGAAATTTGACAGGCAGCTCTTAAACCATATTTAACCAGCCTCAGGCCTATGTGTATGTACCATATTATAATTGATATATAGACATTTAAATGCTTGTGTTTGAATGATGTATTGTACTTCTCTTAGTCAGCTTAATGCCCATTTTCAGGAAGTTTACTCTAAGTCAACGCTTATTTCTAATGTTTGCTCAATGGCCTGACAAAACCTTTATGGGAATAGAAATCCTTTGGAATGAAATAAAACCCTAATCAAATAAATATTATCATAAAGTCTTCCTTTCTTTAGACAAGGCCACAAAAGCCATGTTAATCCAGTCAATGTATTTATATTAAATTTAATTGAATCTACATTTAAGCAAATGAATTTTTTTGCTGAAACTGAAGTACATGTACATGTAGACATATCTGATAGCAATAAAGGCCTCGTACATACATGTACTGTAATAATCTGAACTATTCAATATAAGTACATTTTTCTTAAATGTATATTTAAAGCTATGTCTGTTATATTCTAAAATTGATATTAAATTTAGTGCAATTAGTTTTCATGCCAATATTGGATTGTATAGGCTTACATCTCAGAACATGTACATATGGGTATTTGGTTTATTTACTTTAACACTACTGATTAAATGTTTGCCAATTGTTTTTATATATATATATTTTTAATCTTTTAGCCAAATGTGTTTATTAGATCTGTCTTTATTATCTTTAGTGTGGAACAATTTATCAATTTGAATTAAAAAAATCTGTCCATGGAATCCTGTCAATTGTACTTGTTTATTGTGTTCTGCTGATCGTAAACGGTGTATTACAAACACATAAGCGAAACTTTAGAATTAAATATTTCAAATTCAATTTTGATGGAATCAAGTATTTGATTCCATCTGATGTGTATACAACATCAAACTATTTAATAGAAAATACAACTTCAATTGTGACCACACAAATACTATATCTTTTTAAAGTGATGTGGGCACCAGAAATTGTCAATTGGGAATAGATAGTTTTTTCAACTTATTAACTTTTGGGTTTGATTGATTGATTGATTGATTGATTGATTGGTGTTTTACGTTGTGCTAAAGGGTATGTCACTTACATGCATATGATGGCTGTGTATTCCAACAATAATTGACACTTGCACAACCAAGATGTAGGGCTTTGTCATAATGTAGGAAAGTTAATTTTCCTCCAGTGCTAAGTAAAGACAGCATTGCTACTCTTCAAACAAACTGCCCTTAGCCAGAGGGCGGGTTTGATTGGTCTGGCCAACATGCTTGTGAATAGTTGAAGGGCACTGATAAGATGAGTATTCCTTGGGAACTTCATTGTACAATCCCTAAGAAAGAGTTTGAAACAATGTACAGAAAAGTCCTGAGACTCATAAAGTTTGGCTTGCATTACTCAATACCCAGTGAAATACAAAGTGGACTAGGTGAAATTTGCCCAAATTATCCACCAGGTGGTGTAACTGGAATTCTTTTTACATGTGCACGCCCTGCCAAGGGTTGTAATGCACAGTAGCTCGGATTAAAACTCTTGGCTAGGGAAGATGCATTAAATAATACTCTAAAAACTTAAATTCAGTACATCCCATTAGACAAACAAGATGTTAAATTAAAACCCAATTAGCCTTCTTGATGCAGACTAAATTTATCAAATGTCAATCTGGTTCACAAACCCATGATAATCTTTAACCAGCTATGGTGTGAAAGGTAAAAAGAGATGTTTAAAAAAAAAGGGGAAAGGAGTCCTGAAATTATGCTGCTAAGGATTTAATATTTAGAATACCACAATATTTCTATTTAACAAAGAATATAACTTCAATTCATCATGTAACCTCTATTAGTTTAGCAGGTATTATATCACATTAAAATTCATACTTATTTTTTTCCCTGCTACTATAGTAGTGAGGAGACTTACAAATGCTACTGTCCATCCTTTCGTCAGATACGCTGTGAACAATGTAAATTTATAGCAATATTTCACAGTGTTTACAGCTTGATGTGCTTTTGAAGACAACTTCACCTGTGCTGTAATCTTTTCCAGAATAACATGAAAAATAAAGCAAAATTACTTATAATACAAACTCCATTGATGATTGGATTGGATTGTCAAAATCAGTGACAAAATGCAAATTTAGACAAACCCTGTAAACATTTTGGGAAACCTATAAATCCATCCTCCTAAAATAAGTTTGCTTAACCATGGGAAGACCCTGTTTGATCAATTCTCCACAGCACAGGCCTGATCATAATACTTTTAATGTTGCTTGGATTACTTTATTGTAAGTTCCTCGTATTGCAATTGTATTCCATGTTCCAACAAATTAGGCATGCCACTATGCTTGCTGTTACGCATTTTACTAACTTTATTGTCCACCACTACTACAGTAGCGGGGGACTTCAAAATGCTACTCGGCGTCTGTCTATCCTTTTGTCCCTCAAAAATGTTTGTGAACACGCCAGCTTGAAAACAAATTCACCGATTAACTTCAAACTTGGTATGTAGCTTCCTCTTGTTAAGACGACCGATGGTATTGCATTTCACCAAATTCATAATAATCATATCTGTATATGTTGTTAACACAATACCTTTGCAATAAATTCTCGGATTAACTTGAAACTTGAAATATAGTATCCTCTTATTAAAACAACAGATGGAATTGAATTTCATCAAAGTCTAAAATAAAAAGGCTGTCAATGCATCATTTTACAATTTCCACACCTATGTGTTCTGAACATGATAATTTTGAGATTAAATTCACAGATTAATTTGAAACCTAAACGTTAGCTTCCTACTACTAAGACATAGGATAGGATTGCATTACGTCAAATTGCGCAAAGCAATGTGGTCCCCATTGCATACTTTTCAATATCCACGCCTACATGATACATGTAATTGGGAGAAAAAAATCACTGAATAACTTTAAACTTTTGCGGTAGCTTCCCCCCATTAAGACAAATAATGGGATTTCATTTCTCCAAATTCTGTAAAACAAAATGGCAGCCATTGC
>JAQQZZ010098577.1:2416-16711 GCA_030265115.1 Mopalia vespertina | reverse complement strand
ATTCCTAACCTGGCCCCGTCTCCCACAATGCATCCTGCTACTTGAGATGTCGCTGTAGGGCAATTACACGATTTGAAGCCTTCTAACTCAGTAGCTAGTTAAGGCCGAACTTCCTTCTGAATCAAACAACTTGTTACTCTTATTCTCTTTAGCAGATATATCAATTAGTTAATTTCTATATCTGAAATACCAGTTTGCAGGTTGATTCATTCTTAACCCATATTCCGAATAAGCTATTTGCTACAATTTAATCATATACTTTGTTTACCATAAGATCTCTTTAGAAAATTGTCGCTTGTGGTTTATCTAAAATATGAAATGATTCGTTTGTTTTAATTAATCGACATCCCTGCACCAGTGGTTAATTTTTCAGAAATATAGAAGTGAAGTACGTATCGTATTGGTGTAAGAAACCAAGCAGGAAAACGCATAGTGTATAAGACTAATAGTAGTATATCGTTTGATTCATAGGGCTAACGTGATGGTCCACGTCATATACATGAATCGGTTGTAGGATGAGGTATAAAAAAGACTATTTTGATTACAATAGCTCATATATTCTGTTCATCCCGTGAACGTTCTCAAACAAGTAAATGTCTCTGCCGAAACAAGTTAGTATAATATATGAGATAAGTTATAAATCCAGAAATCCGTTATTCTTCATTTGCTCTTATCTCAACTTCCACCTGTGCCTGACACAAGAATGGGTTAGAGTACAGTTTGTAATGGAACAAGGCGATCAGGGGACGCCATCTTGATCAAATGTCGAGGTCGAAATGGAAAATATTTCGATGACACTGATGTTAAGCGATGGACAAAGAATAGAGTGTCGAAATCTAATCTTTATGTCCATAGAATTCCGTGTGGGAACGTTTACCGCTTTAAGTTTCTATTTTGGCCACTTAATCCCAGATTTCAGCGAAAAATTGAAGTCATCCTAAAATTGGAACCAATTGTATTGTTAAATTGCGACAAAGCTTCAAATACCGCTAGGCTTCTATTGAAAATACGGACCGTGTGGGTACTTTATCTCCATTACCGCCAAGATTCTGGTGGAAATGTGGGCCGTGTGGGTATTTTATCTCCATTATCGCTAAGCTTCTAGTGAAAATACGGACCGTGTGGGTATTTTATCTCCATTACCGCCAAGCTTCTAGTGAAAATACGGACAGTGTCGGGCTTTTATCTTCATTACCGCCAAGCTTCTAGTGAAAATACGGACCGTGTGGGTATTTATCTCCATTAAGCCGGTTGTCAATTAATACCGCCAAGGTTTATCCACTTTAAGTTACTACACAGATTCATGGCTGACTGCTAACCTATATACGTTATATATAGTTTACTGCAGACTGCCATGATCCATTAGTGGTTGTATCAAACACCAACATTGCGACTTCATCTTATAAGTAATACGCATTTGAGTTCACAATAAAAAAACAGCTAATCGCTCAATCACCGTCATCAAACCATTTAAGGTTTCTGTGCACATGCGCACTGCCACTGTTTAAAATTATCGCATTCAAAAGGATATATCCTTTGGCAGAAATTAACAAAATATTACATTAAATCAAAACACATAACAATGTTTTTGAGGATACATGACATTTATTTAAAAAATTCACATAATTAAAAAAAATTAAGTAATAATACACTTTTAAACACAATGGTATCAATTGAAAACTGAACTCGGTTATATTTCCAATCGTTCAGATAAAGCTTCAATCATTTCATAATCACGTCTTTCCACCTACAGTTAAAATATTCAATCAATCAATTCAAAACAAGCTTTATTTAATTCTTCACTGCGCTAGACAACAGCGACACAACGCACCTTGTGCACCCAACCACCAAACAATGCATTGCGATATAAGCATATTTTTTGGAATATTGTGTGTAAACGGATCATATCGCTGTGTGTAAAGGGATAACACTTAGTGTCTTAGCATACAGTGTACAGGCCTTTAACTGAACTATTACAACTGCTGCATGGTACGAGCTTGTAGGTAAAGTATACTCCATGAAACGAACAGTTAATTGTTAATGTGACGCCCACATGTACATTTCATAGGTTAATATTGATTATTATAATGTAATCCATATAAAGGTCCAGGGTATATATGTCTAAGTGTACTGGAAAACAAGGGTCAAAGGTAAATAGGTACCGTCCAGTGTATACTATATGCTGTATGGAGATCTATTCATATATATATGGAATGTAGAACAAAAATGTAACTAGTTTTAACAAGTTAGTACCTGGCTGTCATGGGTTTATTTGACGTGATTTTAATAGGTCAGGAATGTAACGATATCACACCGCATCATATGACTAATAAATAAACTCTCTGCTGACTAACTTTAAACTAAGAAATATATACGTATAAATTGATGCCCTTAAGCCAATTTTAAATTTAAACTTTTAAGACAATTTTAAGAAACACAATTGTAAAATTACATATAGTTAAAATAGAAGTTAACCAGCTGAGGCCAAATACAGATATATACATACAAAAAATAGTCCTTGTCATACTAATTTGAAACTAAGGCTAGCTCAGTGTTATAGCAGTAAGCCTACACGCCCATTGGGTGTCCTGAACTATGACACAAACCTAGTTTCGGGGCAAAGTGTAAACAGTCACATCATCAGCTTTGATGTATTCACAATATCTTACATCCTAAGCCTCAACGTAAAGAATAAGTAATGACGAGAAAGTTCTAAATACACAACAGATGGACAATAGGAAATGCACTTTGGTCTTAAATTACTCCAGGGTCTAAACTCCCTAACAGGAAAAGTTTTTCAGGAAAGTTTCTATTGGAAGCCTATGAAGCCTACTGAGATCCCCGACATTCAGGGAACCATTGCAATGCCCTTTGGCTGTCCGGTTCTGGAATGGTTTATCCCTCTAGACGCTCTTTTAGAAGTCCTTTGTAGTTAATAGGAGGGCCTCTTCATCCATTCGCTGTCTGCACGCTTCCCTCTTAAACCCTGGTGCAGGAGAATTCCTTACTGTGCCACGTTTCACGGTCTTCGAATTGGAAAACAATTCTGTAGAAAAGAAATGAACATGAAATAAATGCTGTTGCCGAATATTTAAAGAAAAAGAAGATTTAAGTAACTTGGAAATTCGCTCACATTGCCCCCCTTGTAGCAGATATGATAAGTGAAAGTTATAGGAAGATGTTTGCTGTAGTTAATGAACAGTCAAGGGTATCCGCTAGCCTTATAACATTGTCAGTGCTAGATACGTTTATTCATACAACTTTACCGTGAATATACATCCTATGACGCCACAAACTTGAATTAAAATAGCAGAAAACATCTATTTTACAGAAAAACAGGGTTCAGTTTCTGACTTTCTGGTTTAATGTTTAGTTTTGTATGTATTGTTATCATAATTGACGATACATGCCTGTATATTTATTTGACTTACATGACAGTGTGTATTCCAACAATAATTAACACTAACACAACCAAAACGTGAAGCGTTTCCATAATGTTGGAAAGTTAATTTTCCTCCAGTGCTAAATAAAGACAGCATTGCTACTCTTCAAACAAACTGTCCTAAGCCAGATGGCGTTATCAAATAGAATATGATCGGATTATTACCTTCGACTGATTGGTAAGTCATTTACTGTTCACATCAAGAAGTATTGTCCAATCATTGCTTTGCTTTGAGTGAATCACTTCCCCAACAAATTACATTCTTTCCATACAAAAAATGCAAATGTCCACAATCCTCTTTTTTTTTTTTTTTTTGGTTTGTTCATTTTTCAACTTTTTATGACTTTTTGCACTAAAATATGTTTCTCACAAAGTCAGAATGATTCGATGAAGTGTAGCTCGCCAACACCATATGGATGCTGCCTTTTATGGAAATGATAAAACATGGGTCCTATTGGTATGACCTTTAGGGAACCCATCTGATCTGTTTCTTTCAGAACTGGAAACCGGTGATTCTTGTACTGAACACTGATTTCGAATATCCCTGGATCCTTGCCCCAAACATGCTGACATTGGACAATAGCTCAGCAAACTCTACACTTGACAGTCTCATTATCTTATATTTGAATATTAAATTGATGTGTCTTGAGTTGCTTTCATGTCATGTTTGTGAATTCCCAGGATATTCCATGGTTTCCATTCTACCCTTGACATTGTCTCTGAATTTCACAGAACTGGAGTATCAGGAACCGTGGCGCCTAGCCGTATCATCCATTAGCACAACATTACTGGCTAATTAGATGGTACAGATCTATACTAGCGACCGGAGTCTGTCTGTTTTTTGGAACCCTCTATTAAAACAGAAAAAAAGAAGAATAAAATCTTAAACAATCGAAGGCGGAATAACTTTGACAAGATCAACTGAAGATTTTGAAAAAGCCAAACAAGACTGTCTCCTAGGAGAAATGTAGAATTATTGACAGACAAATCGTTAACTGCAACAATTGGAATGGATTTTTTAGTTTGATTAGGGCTTTCTGGCATTGAATTTCATTAATATGGAGGAGGATCAGAAAGGAGACTGAATTCTTACCCATTTTTTATTATCTTTATATTTCCTAAAAAAAAACAATCTGGAACTTACTTTTTTTTGTTTTTGGGGATGACAGTTCTCATCGTGAGATTCAGACTTGCAGTTCAATGATAGGCCAGGAGGTAGCATTGCTGTGTACAATCTTGTGATAAAATTCAAACAGGATCTTTTCCGCAGAACTGGCTCCTTTGAGTGGAGACTGAAAACATAAAACGTTACACATTGAAAACTACGCCCCCTGGTTTTTACGTCATAAGACACATGCATGGTTCACCGGGAGAAGATGAACAAAATGGCCATTCAGTTATCAGGTGCACATGAGCCAAATCAACTAACCACTTTTAAAACCACCAAATAATGTTTACAATGTTTTTTCAATTAAACACAATTAAAAAGTCCCAGCTGTGCAAGAATTTGGGTCATAAAAATCCTAATATTTTTGAAACACTTAAAAAAAAGAAATAATAAAGTTTTTATTTATTGCTGTTGAAATTTTCGACAATAATTCACAAAACAGTATTGAATAATTTTAAAATAGAAATAAAAATGTTAATACCTGAAGCAGAACACAGTTAACGCCCTTGATTCCTTGACGAGAAGTGTTTCCATTGCTATCATCAGAGTGTGAGCCTATAGAGACTATATCATTCAGGATGAGAGCAGAGTCCACCTACAAATAGACACAAATACACAATATTAACTACTGTGAGTATACAACCATTGGTAATATCTCTTATAACATGGTTTGTTTGATTTGGGTGTTACCCATTATTAAGGTTATTTCTCTGCCTGCTACTCCAATGAGTAATGGAAATCAGCCTCGACGCCACTGGTAACAAACAATAAGACACAATACAATCACATCACAAAACAGACCAGCTTCTAGAGCACCAGGGCAATCGGAATCTCCCTCCGAATCCCCCACTTGTTATACCATAAACATCCAGGTAAGACCAGTTAATCTAGCTGGCATATACTCTACATTAAGCTGTATGATGCACGTTTCACTGACGTATTTGTGAAATTTTCAGGAAATGAGAAAGTTATGTCTTAAATCCGAAATAAAATAGCTAACTAAATAAAATTATATTCCAGATGATTTGACTTTGAATTAAGTGTTTGTAACGATGTAGCATTTTTCTTCCCTAATAAAATTCAACAATGCAGCCCTAGGGCCGATGTTAACTAGTTAATAGCAATCAATCAAATTGAATAAAGATGTGTACATACCTTCAGGAGGGGAATGGTATTTTCCCAGCAGAAAGCCTCCATTAACGTGTGCTGTATGACGACTGTGACGTCAGAGGAATTGGTGATGACGGGTAGTACACACAACGTTACACCACTATGGTCACTGGGAAAACAAAACAAACACCTGTTACCCTAACATTCGATTATTGCAGTCTGTAAAGTATTTGGTACATTTAACCAAAGCCGATAGAATCCAGGGGTGTTTGATTTATTATTCTTTCTTTTCAAATTTGTTTTATAAATTGAAAAGTAGTATATTCAACTTCACTCCACCTCAATTTTCATATTTTGAGCACAATGTACAAATCAGCCTTATTCCTCTGTGTTATAACTCTAAGTTCAGTTTTTGTTTGTTTTTATAAGCATGTCGCCACTTGTTCCATATAGATGCAACCGTTTATCTTCAAATTGGGACATGGGGTAGGCAACTAGACATTCGTGTATACCTTGCCTAACATCAGCCGACAGCAGCCTGACTGGGGAAACTGTGTAGACAGATAGGAGAGGGACAAAGCAAACGAAACCTTAAGCTAGTCGAATTCTACAAACATTGCTGAGGTAAATTCAACAGCGGGAATTCAAATCCAAGGCTAGCACTCCTAGCAGGGTGCACATTGGTAATCTAACGGTTATTGAATTGAGATAAAAATTGAAAGTGCTACTGCGGTAATGAGCAAATAAGGAACACTTTTACGTGTGCACAAAAGCCCGCTGTTAACATTACCAGAGCACAAGATCATCTGTATACGCTACACAACTCACAATTAAGTTAAAATTGGTTTAAGTTCACAAAATATAGTCGGCGCGTTATTGGGTAACGCGATTCGTGCAATAAATCTATTTGTCAAGTGAGCTTGGCTTAACGATTTATGTTCCTTATGTTGTGTAACATAATAAGCTCTGTCCTATGTTCCTAATGTTGTGTAACAACAATCTCTGTCCTCTAACAGGGTAAGTTTTCTCTCATTTAACGTAATAAAACTCCGTTAATTTAATTAATTACAACAAAATGTTACAACTTACATGGCGTAGAAAGACAATAAACTTACCATTCAAGTAATTTAGCACATTCATAAGCACCAATGGTCAGCCTGCCGCTTTCTACAGCTTGTCTCAAGGCGGACTTTAGTGCTGCGTTAATCAACCCTTGTCCGCTCCTGAAAATAATCAAATACAGATTTAACGTATATTTTTGTGTAAATGAAGCATAACAAAAATCTATAATAAGTGTCAGCTGTACAAATATCACTAAAAGGTGTCAATTTTTTTAAATTGAAGACTATTTTAGCGTTTAATTTGCTGATTGATTAATTAACTGATTGATTGATTTATTGATAGATTGACTGATCGATTAATTGGTCTGTTTATGGGCTATGAGACCTGTACGTAAAAACTTGTTTAACAAATTGGTTAAAATATAAATTTGTAAGAAAAATTGCTTAACGAGACCCTGGGACAACCAATAAGACCGCAGTCACGTATTATTGTAATTTTACAATACCAGTAGCTGGTCCACGTGCTAACTGTAGAGAGATCACATGATAATTGTGGAAAAAACGCATCGTCAGCCAAACCATTACATTGCAATATGTTGTGAAACATACCAAGGGGAGATAACCCACAAAATCAATAAACAGTAGCATGAATGTTTCATCATACTGACAGCCTAAGGCAACGTGTCAGTCTCAAAGATTCGAAAATTACACATAAAGAAATGAAATAAAAAAATTAAAAAAAAATTGTTATACATTTTTGCTTTGTTGTTCAACACTAATAGCTTCTTAACAAATTGAGCATGTTGTCTGTTTCATGCTATACAAAGACTATATATTAACTTAACATGAAAACCACACAAAGTACGTGTACTTACATTTGGCTGGTGTTTCGCATACTATTATCAGAGTCAGGAAAAGTCATGGTAAATAAACTCCTCCAAACGCTTCCAATGCAGCTGTAAATACTCGGTGTTTTACAAGCCGTGAGCTGTCGATCGTGGTTATCGTACAACTGACGTCTGTTTCGCTATCACCTGGGTTTTGTCTGTGTGTTACGGATATCTGGGTCACGGGCGTGTATGAAGGCAGCGCTGTTCCCATTGGCTGAGACCGCCGGGCTGTTTAGTATTCATTGCTAAACGGAACAAGTTGAAACACATCGTGCTGATGTCCAGGGCGATACCGGCGCTTGCTCCTTCCATGCGTTTTGTTGGGTTTTCACAGTATAAGGTGCTTGACGTTACGTGTAGGATAACTTGAAAAGTACAAAATACTGAAAAACGAGTCATGTGTAGGTAGATATGGAATTTCGCTCTATTGAAACGGCACATGCTTGAGTTTAAAATGACTGGAAATTACATGGAAATTATCTGTGACTAAACTAGCAAAAAGTTTAATTAATTGAATATTACTGCTCGCTACACAAAGTATTCACTGATTGAGACGTGCAGGTAGAGAACTCTAGAATGGAAGGAGACTAGTGCAGGTGTAACATCAATTATTGTACGTTTGAGGAGAACTGGTGTGTATATATAAAAGCCTTGTATACGACCAGTATAACACAAAACAAACACCGTTGTATGTAAACATTGACTTCTCAAAAACAAAACAGAGACATTTGAGCACAAAGGCTTTATGTTCAATGAATTTAAATGAAATTAAAATTTCGTAATGGTTTCGACTTTCATCCCATTATTAATACGGGCATTTAGTAGAAAAGCATGGATTACTGAAACACCAAATCACATGTATGGGCACAGTGTCTCCACATAGGTTGTTGTGTAACAGAAAGTTTATCACATGTATGGGCACAGTATCTTAACATAGTTTGTTGTCTATCAGCAAACATATCACATATATGGGCACAGTGTCTTCATATAGTTTGTTGTCTGACTTCAAGTATATCACATGTATCGATACAGTATCTTCACATATAGTTGGTTGTGTGAAAGCAAGTTTATCACATGTATGGGCCCGCTGTTTTCACATAGTTTGTTGTGTAACAGCAAGTATATCAAATGTATGGGCACAGTATCTTCACATAGTTTGTTGTGTAAAAGACAGTGTATCACATGTATGGACACAGTGCCTTCACATAGTATGTTATCTAACAGCAAGTGTAGCACAGGTATGGGCACAATGTCTTCACAGTTTATTGTATAACAGACAGTCTATCACATGTGTGGACACAGTGTATTCACATAGTTTGTTGTGTAACAGACAGTATATCACATGTGTGGACACAGTGTATTCACATAGTTTGTTGTGTAACAGACAGTATATAACATGTATGGACACAGTGTATTCACATGATATGTTATCTAACAGCAAGTGTAGTACAGGTATGGGCACAATGTCTTCACAGTTTATTGTATAACAGACAGTATATCACATGTGTGGACACCGTGTATTCACATAGTTTGTTGTGTAACAGCAAATATATCACATGTATCATCACAATGTCTTCACATATTTTCTTGTGTAACAGCCAGCTATAACGAGATAGCGGAAAGATTGGAAATAAATTGTTCTTTGATCAGATATGTACCTAAACTGAGTAGTGCTCGAATATGAAAGGATTTACAGCGCATGTATTTATCACAAAGTTGAAGTGTGCATTGAAAAGCAGGATGTATGGTACTTGAAATCATCTGAACACATGGTATCTCTCTCTATATATAGACTCCTATAGAGAGACCATGCGACATATCGCTGCTTAGTTGTATTCCGGCCTAGCCTCATATGCTGGATTTATATTGGCAGAATACACCCAAAATCGTAAAAACCCCAGCCTATCAGCGACGCTCTATCGCACAACAGCATTTGTTTTGATAGTTCTTTTCAAACATCTTCAGACTCAACCGTCTGCGTCTTACCTCCATGCCTTGCGTACAGCCCGTCTGCGTTGAAAAGCTCAATGGTACTTGATCGTTTCAAATTTATACTCCAAGAAATACAAAAACGACTGGATTTGGATATTATTTAATCTGTGAACACAAAACCTGGTCTTGATCATGTTTATAAGTTGATTTCGAGTACGGCTTTCTGTCATTATTTTTCCTACTGTCGTTGAATCGGCTTATTCCATTGGCCGGTGGATTTAGGGGAAGATTATGTACCCTTAGTCGACTCCGATAACACGATTGAAGTTTTTAATGTGTCAAGGTTAATACACCCGTGTCTTAACCTTGGCTCGCGAAGATGGGTACTTGATGGATATAGAATGACTTACGCCAACCACCTAATCCAGACATAAAATCCCCCATGATCGGAATTACCCACGGTTCGCCCATAAAGGTTTGGGTCGAGAATTGTTGGCGAAAATTTCGTGGTGAATTACGCTTTGGGGAATTTGGTGGTAACACCAACATTCGTTTGGTACTATGGTAACCCGTTTCAAACTAATCGCAGCGATGCCAGCCACACAAACTGTATACGTTGCCTGTTAGAAGCACCACCCCCAGTGGTCCCATTTCTTAGCGGGCGGTTAGAAGGAGCTTCATGTTGCCCTGGTAATCCCAGAGCTAGGAGGCAACTAGAAGTTGATCTGTTTATGATGTATTTGTATATAGCGTCTTGTGGCTGTTCTGTATCGTCAGTGTTGGTGGCCAGTGACTTGTCCATGGTAGTGGTTTCTTTCACACATTTCTGCTGCAAGCCGTCATATGAGTGAAATAACCATCATAAGTATGGTGTTAAACGAACGGACCAGATAAACAAACCTGTCCTATGAGTGGAGAAACTACAAACACCGACAACACCGACAGAACTTGAGCATGCAGTAAACAGGTTTTCCTTTGATCCACGTTGTAAATCCGGAGCCCATCGCCGTCATATACGTGAAATCCATTTAGGCGAGGTGCTTCCCACAACGACGTCTGTACCAGACTACATGTAACTGCCGCGTCCCACAACGATGTCTGTCCCAGCCTACATGTAACCGTCGCGTCCCACAACGATGTTTGTCCGGTCCTAGATGTAACTGTCGTGTCCCACAACGATGTTAGTCCCGTCCTAGATGTAACCATCGCGTCCCAAAATCATGTTTGTCCCGTCCTACATGTAACCGCCGCGGCCCACAACGATGTTTTTCCGGTCATAGATGTAACTGTCGTGTCCCACAACGATGCTATTTCCGTCGTAGATGTAACCGCCGCGTCCCAAAATGATGTTTGTCCCGTCTTACATGTAACCGCCGCGTCCCACAACGATGTTTGTCCCGTCCAAGATGTAACAGTCGTGTCCCACAACGATGTTTGTCCCGTCTTTCGGGGAATCGCCGCGTCCCTCAACGATGTCGGTCCCGTCCTACATGTAACCGCCGCGTCCCACAACACTGTTTGTCACGTCCTAGATGTATAACCGCCGCGTCCCACAACGATGTTTGTCCCGTACTTCATGTAACCGTTGCGTCCCTCGACGACGTTTGTCCCGTCCTACATGTAACCGCCGCGTCCCACAACGATGTTTGTCCCGTCCTACATGTAACCGCCGCGTCCCACAAGTTATCCGCGTGCCACGTTAATTGCTCCGATATGGCAGCTCTTCACTGGGACCAATCTCACAATCTTTAAGTTTGCAATTGAATAATGTGGAAGCCTAACCTAAGTACATGATAACAAAGCATTTAAGCACAATACGTTTATTTTCTTACAAACTAAATTATGTTTTCATTTCCATGTTCTTTCATCTCGATTGATTCGATACTGAGTACATTAGAATATTTTACTTACTACATAATCTACATTCAGTTGATATGCTTTAAGTTTTGTTCAATTTGTAGCCGTCAAGGTAGTCATGGTTTTATAATGTGTCATCAGAACTAGAGAACAAATTTATTTTAACATTTCGCAACGCTGCAAAATTGTCTTTTTCTACAATAAAAACATATATTTAATATCAACAATTAATCTGATATGTCAACGACTTCATATAGAGATCAATAGTACATTCTGTTTTGATAACAACTAAAATTGAGTGGATGACATAAAATGTTGAACGAGTGCCTATCTTTATATCTATTTTATATCTGCATACAGATAGTATATACACATCTATTTCTGACGATTGAAACTGACCAAACTACTTGAAATAGACAGACACGACGAGTAACGAATGCTAAATTTAGAATATGTGTGTATAACCACGCGCGATATGTCCGACATGAATCGCGAATAAACAACGCGGAAATCAAACCAAGTAACCAAGCGCGAGTACTTACACAAAACCTTCCATTATTTACTAATTTTTTTTAGATAAATTATTTCCTTCATTACAAAACTGGGCCTCACAGGTTTTTTAAACTTGTTTTCCTTGAGTAAAAAATCATCCAACCAGATTTTTGAATTAGTAGGCGATATGATGCGGCTTTGTTAGGCGTCTTACATATCTCATTAAGAATAAGTTGACTACTTGTTACTGATGTCAAACCGCTTTCTCAACATTAAATCCGCACGTGCAGCGCGTGACATAATCAGCCCTGCTTTAGTTACGTGGATTCCCCAAAAGACACTAGTATGCAAGTAATACAAACAAAAACGTTTGACTATAAATAAATCGCCATCGACAATAGCGTCTGTGGCCATTGTTGAGTCCCTAAGTCTAAGGGTCGTGGGTTTGATTCTGAGACGGGTTTCGACCTGCAACATTTTCAGAAATAATATATGTGCAAACCCAAAATAACACAAATACTGATAACATTCACTTTCTTGAAGACACAAAACTCATTCATCATCCACTGTAAAATTACATTTCACTGTCCGACAACGGTTCTACTTGGCTCCCTAACTGTATATTGCATGGTCAGTGTACCTGATATAATTTATAAAGTATATGGTTACTCAAAGTTATACGTCAGAGGTTTGTTTTATTAAACTATAGCAAGTCCTTCAAGTTAACCTGAAAGATAGCCCTAAATAAAGGCTAATGTTAAATGCACGAGAATTCCAGCTTTGTGGACAGTCGAAGTAATTCGATCATAAATTGTTTAACTCTTTTCGATCTCAATTGGACGAAATTGGACGTACTTATGATTGACAATCTGTGTGAAAATATCGTGTCCTGGTTCCCAAGTCCATTTAACTACAACGGAGACTAAATAACCTTATTGAAGCCGGACATTTTAAGCCGTACTAAACTGAGCAAAAACAATATCGTTTTCGACTTTTATGAGTATGAACTTCATTATTATTTTTATATAACAGAATATCAAAAAATATCATTACGGTCTTGCTGGACCCCTTTGGCTCAAAATGAACCATTTTTTGTTATCGCGTTGATTAAAAGGTAGGTATTCAAACTATATATTGGTGAAAAAATAATTCGAAATTCTAATTACAAACAGTTAAATAGGAGCCGATAATTTTGTTTTCCCATGATCATATATTCAAGTCATATATTTAATTGCCTATTCCTGGCACTTCGCTTTTAAGCAGACTGTACATTTTCCAAGGCGTAATTCCAAGGCGTAATTCAAATTTGTACCATTGTAAAGAGTACAATGCGATCTAGAAAACGGTGACTCGTTTTTTGGAAGTTCGTTCTTGATTTTTTAAAACGTTTTCTGGAAGTTGTATTTTACATTTTTATAAGACTTTCCAAGGTGGGATAGACAAAAAAAAATCCACTGAGATCGTTCTAATCAAAATATATACATATATAGAACAGATTTATATTCTTCTGCATAAGAAATATTAAATACAACGGGTGTTCTGAAATCGACCAAGGGGTCCAGCCTTGCCACGCTTACTCCGTTTCGGCAGTCAGACAAAGATCAAAGTGAATTGAAAAAAGAAACGAAGAGACCAATCAAATGCATCTGTCTCTTTTCTAATAATTCCACACCTTGTCACACTTCTGTCGAAATATCATGGGAGAAAGACAACATTAATAGCGAGCATTGATCCTATGTACGCGTATTCTTGTTTGTCTATTACAGTGGTCATCTAAAGATTCTTACTTGCTGTTTAATGGAATATTAATATATTTCAATGTTCGGACCTATAGCAAAGGGATATGGCACCGTGGTTACACACTGCTAGGCATTACTTTTACTATGATGGGTAACTGCTTATTATTTGAGCAGACATATGGCCAAAGCGAGACAAGTTGTGGAAGAGTTTCATGCCAGGACACAGAGGTTGAGATCACTCAGCCGACGGGCCCTTTCTATTTCGTGCTTTGCTATGACCTCTCATAGCAAATCATTGGGTAAATTCCGGCAAGGCCTCTTGAATTATAATCTCTCCAAACTAAGACATTGTTAGTCCTAAATAACAAAAACACTTCCAATATTCATTTTCTAAACGCCACAACATTTATTTCACTGCAGAAAATAGTAGTTTGAGATGTCACTAACGATTGCGGACTAATGTGTATCAATGTGACAAACTGTATAAAAGTCTACTTGCAGTTTATAGCATGTTGTCTTGTCCTGAGAAGTACTGCTCGGTAAGGTGTTGGCAGGCCCACTGAGAAGACGGAGGGAAGGGGGAAGGGGGGGGGGGGGGGGGTGC